>VDFB02244329.1:48045-148588 GCA_007258455.2 Sequoia sempervirens | reverse complement strand
AAGACTTTCAAGGAGCTTAACTGAGTAGAACTTGACCCACTTAATTCAATAGCTTCCCAAAGTTGTTTTTCAATATTGCCAATCCTTTTGGGATTTCAAAAGACAACAAAGACACAGGCAAATCAGGCTGCAAAAGTGCATCGATTATAGAATTAATCCCATGCCTCAAAACATTTCTACTACATATGAATTTGATCCCACACAACACAAATTCAATCTACATAAAAAAAAAATCAAGTATATTTACTTACCCAACTCTATTATTCAAATTAATTATTATTTATTAATATCTATTAACCCATTAGGAAAGTGTAGTTTTCCTTTGCAAGCTTGCAAATAAAATCTCTGTAACCCATTATCCATAAAATGCTTTAGGAAGATCTTGACAGCGTTGTCGTATTGTTTGTTTGCTAAGATATAAGAAACTGACGTTTAAGTGGCCAGCCCACTACAAGATCTGCATCATGCTTCTCTTCTCTTCACTGTTCTTGTCTTTCTCAACTTTTCATTTTCTCTGCCCTCAAAACACCGTACTGCTTTCTATGCACGCAAATGAACCTATTCAATAATTCTATCTTATTGCTACGTCAACTAAATCTGATTTGTTAGGAATAAAAGCAAGATTCATTTACTGTACGAATGCCGTACTCAATCTTGGTCTGACAAAATCAGATAAGTTTCAAGGTTACGTTAGATGACGAAGCCCAGCAGATCTGGTGCGGGGTAACTGGTTCTCTATTTGATACAGTTTTCAGGAATTTCAATTCATATCTTGTTTATTGTGTATTAAGAATTAAATTTGGTTAATGGATTTGTTTGTTAAAAGAACAGAAAATATATAGTTTACAATTAATTTGTTTATATTTTTGAAATTGAGATTGATAGAAAGAATTTGAAGGTGAGCGTTGAGATAAAGTATTTTATTGATGATTGTTATGTTTGTAGGTTGTGCCTTGAGTTTTTTATTTGATAAACAAAGTTATACATCTTTGATTTTTATAATAAATAAGATCTTGTAGTATACTATAATTTTCTTTAAACTTTTAAAGACAATGATATAGTCATGACAAAAGGGTCCAAAGTAGGACTGTCCAACTCACACAATGAAAAACACAAACATGAAAGAAAAACACCATAAAAGCATCATATTTATCTTGGGAAAGTCTTCAAAAGTGGAAAAAAACCCAACCACCAAAAGGTTCTTCCTCTTATATTATATCCTCAAACACATTTTAATTTGTCACAAAATAACCACATCAAGATTCCAATACAAAACAACATAGATTGGTCACATGGACTTGATACATAGGTTACACCTCAATCGTAAATACAATCTCACTATCAAGACCTCATTGCTACATGTTTCAGAAATGGTAGCTCACATTATACTCTTATTATTCTCTCTTTCTACTACACAGTCCTCACTTCCTTAGTATTGCGCTTACATATTACGCCTCTATGCTATCCTAACCTTCTTTGCTTACTTTCAAATGACTTTAAATTATCTACATATATCATTCCTCAACTTTCCTCATGATTTGTGTTAGCCTCAAGGTGGTACAAAGCCCAAAATCACAACTAAAAGTAACACTTAGAAATTTGCAAAGGTCATGTGGTGGAGAAACTCCATACAGCTCAACATACATCACTCCAATGGTTATCACAACCTTCCCAAATATCCCTTTTTGTTATTAATTAAAATAGACGTTCCACAAAATGGAAACAATTTCACATCACACATTGCCAATCTGTACACAATCCAATGAACCTCAAATCTTGACTAAAGATACACCAACTGCACACAAAACTTTTCACACAACTATAGAGGAATTGTGATTGCCAATCTGTACACAATCCAATGAACCTCAAATCTTGACTAGAGATACACCAACTGCACACAAAACTTTTCGCACAACTATAGAAGTTAATTCCTCAATATGATGAAATGCACTTACTTTTACCACCATAGACTATTAATCGCATACAAACTATTTAATTAGACTACACATGCTATTACTCTAAACATGATCCCATATTTCGAGGTGCCCAGTGATGTTCTTGCATTAGACACGGTAGAGAGGAACCCTTGGTTTACTTGATATGCCCTTGACCTAGTTTCTATATTCATATAGCTATCTCTAATGGGACTAGGATATCACTGAGATTGGGACACAAACAGAGGGAGAGAGGAACCGTTGGTTTACTTGATATGTCCTTGAGTTAGTTTCTATATCCATATAGCTAGCTCTGATGAGGCTAGGATATCGCTGAGATTGAGACACAAACAAATGTGAGGGTTGTCTTTGGTACTCTTTGAACTATCAATCTTACTATCCTAATAAACATTAGATCGTTAAAATGTTCGTCCCATAATCTATTATAAATTTTATAATATACTAAACACCTAAATACAAAATATTCTTCGAATTCTGATTATTACACAGTCTACAAACAAACTCTATCTCTCAGAATAAAGTACTATATCTCCACCTAACATTGACTAAAACAAACATACACTTAACCCAAAAGACATCTGAACTTGGGATAATCTGCTTTTCTCCAAGAAAGGACAAGTGATGGAAAACTGTTCCAGTGCTCGCAGGGGCTCCACATGAAGAAGAGGAATAAATGGATAGAACAATTATCCACTCGGTTATCTCCTTCATTCGTAAGGCGCGTGCATAATCCACTCGTATAATTGTTCAAGTGGAATCCCATTCTCTCATATTATTAAACAATAATTTCATTTCAAGACAAATAAAGTGAAGAAACTTTACAGCGCTGAATAATCTATTCTGCTTCTCCACTAATATCATTATCGCAGCCTTGTCAAGTTTCTGTAATAAGAAATTATTTGCAGAAACGGAAAAAAAGGATGTGACGTGGATTCCATGAAAGTACATAAAAGCGTTCGTTGAATGCGACCATGGTTGATGGCATGGTGTGGCTCAGAATACGCCATGGTATTTCAATATAAAACGGGAAACTGAAGGAGTAAATATCCTTTTGTGAAATTTTAACATTTTCATGGAAGCCAAGTTGGGAATCTCCACTAATTTCAAAATTCATTTAACAGTTGGATTTCCTTTTTAAAAAAACATAAAATCTATAGAAGTAAAATTTGTGAAAAATAAATGAGAAAAGATCACAGCACAGCGTGTGATCCGAAATGTTGATGCAAAAACTCCAACACAATAGAATTCAAAAATAATATTTATTAACAATATGAATTGTAATAACTTGATATCATTAAATGAGAAAGGGTAGAGAATGAAAGAAGATTATAATAACATCTACACTATTAAGTGTTGAATGAATGAATGTAGATTCTAATAATGTTTACGAGATAAATTGTTGACTTAATGGATGAAATATTATAATAATGTCTACAAGAGTAAGAGTTGTCAAAATTTAAATTAAGATAAGATTGTTGTTATAATAATATGTTGTAATGATAAAATTTGTAAATCCTTGCCACTTTTTTGGGTTCTATTTTAATGAAATGTTTTAATATAATTATATAGTGGTATATAATATGTTGTTATAAGATTTATATTTATATTCACCTTTACATATTTTTATATATTTAACTTTATTCTTATTTTATTTGCACACGATCTTGATATTTTCACATTCCTTGTAGCGGGTCAATTCCACAATAGACAAGATTGATCCTACATCATATGAAACTAACTTGAAATTAAAATATTTTAAAATTGTTGACTCTTGCCCTTGCCTACTAGTCATTGGGGGCCAACATGGTATATGTTTATGTGACTATTTGTTATGTCTTGGTATTTACATTTACATCTATTTGAGCATTTAAACATCATTCGAGAATCATTAAGTAGTCTTGGAGAATTTGTACTTCAAGGAGCATTTATTTATAAGAACATTTCAGTTTGGAGCTTTTAAAAGAATCAACATTTACATCATAATCATCTAGGACATTGAATGCTTGAATTTTTTGTTTTTAAAATCTCACCAAATGACACAAAGCTAGTAAATAAGGGATTTGATTGAGAAGAATAATAACCTTCCAATCCATGGATTTCTCCTCAGTATTTCTAAATATCACCAATTTATATGCTTTAACAAACAACAATAGAAAGAGGTGAATTAAGTGATTAACATACAAAAAAAGATCAATCTCATGCTTGATTTTTTTCATAGTGCGGTAGTTTTATCTTATATAACATGGGTTTGATTTGCATAAAGCTCTAAATCATTCATAGTTCATAGACAATGAGCATAATGAGGCCATTTATTTTCTTACCTAGACAATTGGGTTTCACATGACATTAGGATTACTCTTCATTGTATTTATCTTTGCTCTTAATCGTAGAGTGTGTATAAGTTATGAGTAGTTGAATTTTGCCTACCTTAATTCTATTTAAGTTATATGATCATCAATATAGTTTTATATAGGTATTTGAGTTAGGTTAAGTGGTATCCAATGCATTTGTGTGGTATATAGGAGATAGTGGTTAGTAAATCACATTGCAAGTTGTGTTATTTTTAAATACTTTTGGAGGTTTGCCCCTCAAAGTGGCTTATTATTCTCAAGCAATTATTGAGTATTTTCAACATGTTCCTATTATATGAGTTCTCTCTTGTGCAAGTTATTTCATCACAAGTGGTATTAGAGCATTAAAAAAAAGATGATTTTTTTGAAGCAATAAAGAATACTATATTACCAATAATGGTAGAATGCATAAAAAATATAAAATGGATAAAAATTACATAGAGAACCTTTATTTATGTAGGAAAGATTGAAAAATAGGACAACATAGGTTTATGACAAGTGTCACATTCATATAACATGAGACACAAAAAGTAAATAACCTAAATGTATTTGAAGTATGTTCTAAGCAAACTTAAGTAAGTGTGAAAAGGACCCAAAATGAAAACTAGTTAGGGAATAACCCCATTCACACCAACACCCCAAACCCTAAGTGCAACTTAGGGAGGAAAAGAAAAGAGAAAAAAAATAAAAGATGATTTTTAATGCAATAAGGCATAATGAGGCACCAATGTACAAAATAGCTTCTCACAAATGGAGAAAAGGAGAAAAATTATTAAAAAAATCCTCTCCAAAAGATAAAAAATAAAAAGAAAACATGTAGAAGTGAAGGAAGGAAGCCTCAAGACAACCCTTTAAGGATAACTTCCTTCAAGTTAATATACAAAATATAAAATTTGAGAAGGATAAAACCCCATGTGAGGAAAAATCACCCCTTCAAAAAAGATAAAATTAGAGATACCATTCAAGCCCTCAATTTCTCTTGTGCCAATGGTAGATACTCAACATGGAATGTTTAAAATTATCCAAGAACATTGAATGCCATTTACCCCCTTGGGAAGAAGCAAAGTGGAAGGAGTACATGCAAAATATCTTCCCATTCTAAGAAGGAATATGAGGGAAGAAAACTCAATATGCATGTCTTTAAAAATAATTCAAATGTTGCCTTTCTAGTGCCAAAATATGCCATAAAAAAATTAGGACATCCAAGCCTAACCAAAGAGTGCCAATCTAGAACCATGTGGAAACTAATGAAGAGAAAGATCCAAATATGCTAGGGCAATAATAAAAAAAAAAAAAAATCATTGAAGAGGATATCAATGTCCTCAATGGTGAAATTAGGGTTTCTACCAAATTTGCTCCTATGGTTGTAAAAATATGATTTTTTTCCCTAAAATGTGGAAGGTTGATCAAGGACATATTGAAGCTACTAAAATCCATATTTGAGTTGAATCAAAGAAAAAATTAAGGAGTTATTACAAAATTAGGGTTCCCACCAATTTTTCTCCCAAGGCCACAAAACAATGAATTTATTAGATATTTTACTAATAAGTGAGATCTAGTAGGACCTAATAATTTACAATAATTTTTATGATTATTTGATTTATTTTTATTAAGTTATTATTAAACTATTTTTGGATTCTCATGGTAGGGGCTTCAACAAGAGGCAAAGGAAGGAATATAGTCACTCTTGGATAGACTCTTGATAAAGAAAGGAGTTATATTTCTTTAATCATATAGTATACATAGGGTTATGAATAGTTGGATTGTGGCTACCTTAACCCTCAATTAAGTTATATGGTTATCTATATAGTCTTATATATAGGTAGCTAAGAAAGCCTTTGTGGCATTTAAGATATAAGTATGGTATTATGAGCTAGTGGTTAGTATATGATCATCATATTGTGAATTATGTTATTCTTGGAGGATTTTGTGGATTTTCCTCCTCAAATTGGATTATTATTCTCAAGTAATTGTCAATTATTTGTAGCATATTTCCTATTATATTATCTCTTGTGATAATTATTTCATTAAAAGTGGGATTAGAGCATGATCTTAGCATCAAAAAGACAAGGAACAAAGTGATTTTTTTATTATTCAAGAGGTCAAATGTGAAATACACATCTCTCTCAATTTGGCGATCTTTTAATTTTCATTTAGCGATGATAATTGTATTTCAAATTGTGTTCTTTTTAGATACTTTTAGATAATTTTCCCTCAAAATGGCTTATTATTCTCAATCATTTATCAAGTATTTGTAGCATATTTCCTATTATACAGATTCACTTGTGCAAGTTATTTTGAATCACAAGTGGTATTAGAGCATGATTTTGGGATACAAAAGGCAAGAAACAAGGTGATTTTTAAAGAAAAGAATGCTATATTTCCAATAATGGTAGAATGCATACAAGATACAAAATAGATGAAAATTACATAAAGATCCCTTGTTTATATCTAGGCAAGGTTGAGACACAAGATAAAATAGGATTATGAAAAATTTCACAATAATATGATGTGAGACACAATAATTTTAAATAACATAAATGTATCATAAGAATGTCTTAAGTGAAATTAACTAACTAATACTAAAAAGGACCCAAAAGGGAAATTGTTTAGGGAATAACCCCATTCAAACCAATATCCCAACCCTTATGTGAAACTTGGGGAGGAAAATAAAAGAGAATAAGACTCAATGATGGGTGTCAACAATAAGGCCTAATGAAGTAGCAATATATAAAATAACATCTTAAAAATGGAGAAAATGAGAAAACTAGTAGGAAAAAATCCCCCCCTAAAGAAAGAAATAATGAAAATAAAACATATACAAGTGAAGGAAGGATGACTCAATATAACCTTGGAAAAACTATTTCACCAATGTACAAAATTTAACCTTTAAGAATGATAAAACACCATGTGACTCGGACAAAATTACCCCCTCAAAAAAGAGAGAAAAAGAGAGACCATGCAAACCCTATTTTGGAGTCTTTTACACCAATGGTAGATATTTGACATGGACTATTTAGATGATACAAAAAAATCAAATGGAATTTATCCCCTTGGGAAGAAAAAAAGTGAAAGAAGTATGCAAAACATCTTCCCATTCCAAGAAGGAATATGATGAAAGAAAAACAAATAAGTATATATTTGAAAATTGCTTGAATGTTACCTTGTTGGTGCCAAAATATGTCACAAAAAAATTAAGTACTCCAATCCTAATAAAAGAGTGTGAAAATATAGGACCATGTGGAAAATGGTGAAGAAGAAGAAGAAGAAGTAGTAGTAGTTTGTGGTTAATATAGAGTTTGATTTTGATTTTTTTGTTTAGAGTAAATATTTTGTAAATAATTTTGAAGGAGGAGAAGGAGGAGGAGGAGGAGGAGGAGGAAGAGGAGGAGGAAGAGGACGAGGGGGAAGAAGAGGAAGAGGAAGAGGAAGAAGAAGAAGAGGAAGAGGAAGAAGAGGAGTGAAGAAGAGGAAGAAGAAGAAGAAGAAGAAGAAGAGAAGAAGGAAGAAGAAGAAGAGGAAGAGGAAGAAGAAGAAGAGGAGGAAGAGGAAGAGGAAGAAGAGGAAGAAGGAAGGTTGAAGTAGAAGAAGAGGAGGAGGAGGAGGAGAGGAGGAGGGAGGAGGAGGAGGAAGAGGAAGAGGAAGAGGAAGAGGAAGAGGATGGGGAGGAGAGGAGGATGAAGAGTGAAGAAGAGGAAGAAGATACATGAGAGGAAGAAGAAGAAGAAGAAGGAAGAAGAAGAGTGAAGAGGAAGAGGAAGAAGAAGAAGAAGAAGAAGAAGGAAGGAAGAGGAAGAAGAAGAAGAGAGGAAGAGGAGGAGAAGAGGAAGAAGAAGAGGAAGAAGAGGAAGAGGAGGAAGAGGGAAGAGGAAGCAAGAGTGGAAGAGGAAGAAGAAGAGGAAGAGAAGAAGAAGAAGAAGAGGAAGAGAAGAGGAAGAGGAGAAGAGGAAGAAGAAGAGGAAGAGGAGGAAGAGGAGGAAGAAGAGGAAGAGGAAGAGAAGAAGAAGAGGAAGAGGAGGAAGAAGAGGAATAGGAGGAAGAGGAGGAAGAAGAGGAAGAGGAAGAGGAAGAAGAAGAAGAGGAAGAGGAAGAGGAAAGAAGAAGAAGAAGAGGAAGAAGAAGAGGAGGAAGAAGAGGAGGAAGAAGAGGGAAGAGGAGGAGAAGAGGAGGAGGAAGAAGAGGAGGAAGAGGAAGAAGAGGGAAAGAGGAGGAGGAGAAAGAGGAAGAGGAAGAGGAGGAAGAGGAAGAGGAGGAAGAGGAGGAAGAGGAAGGAAGAGGAAGAGGTAAAGAAGAAGAAGAAGAAGAGGAAGAGGAGGTGAGGAAGAAGAAGAAGCAAGAAGAAGAAGAAGAGGAAGAGGAAGAGGGAAGAGGGAAGAGGAGGATAAAGGAGAAGAGGGAAGAGGCTAAAAGAGAGGAAGAGGAGGGAGGAAGAGTGGAAGAAGAGGAGAAGAGGAAGAGGAGGAGGGGTGAGAGGAGGAGGAAGGAGGAGGAGGGGAGAGGAGGAGGAGGAAGAAGAAGAAGAAGAGAAGAAGAAGAAGAGGAGGAGGAGGAGGAGGAGGAGGAGGAAGAGAGGAGGAGGAAGAGGAAGAGGAAGAGGAAGAGGAAAAGGGAAGAGGAAGAAGAGGAAGAAGAAGAGGAAGAGGAAGAGGAAAGAGGAAGAGTGAAGAAGAAGAAGGTTGTGCTAAAGAAGAAGAAGACGTAAGAAGAGGTGAAGAAGAAGAAGAAGAAGAGGTGAAGAAGAAGAGGAAGAGGAAGAGTGAAGAAGAAGAAGAAGAAGAAGACAAAGAAGAAGAGGAAGAAGAAGAGGAAGAAGAGGAAGAGGAAGAGGAAGAAGAAGAAGAAGAAGAAGAAGAGGAGGAGGAAGAAGAAGAGGAAGAGGAGAAGAAGAGAAGAAGAGGAGGAAGAAGAGGAAGAAGAAGGCTAGTTGTGTAGAAGAAGAAGAAGAAGAGGAGTGGGAAGAGGAGGAGGAAGAAGAGGAGGAAGAAGAGAAGAAGAGAGTGAAGAGGAGGAAGAGGAGGAGGAAGAGGAAGAAGAAAAAGAAGAAAAGAAGAAGAAGAAGAAGAGGAAGAAGAAGAGGAGGAAGAAGAGGAGGAAGAGGAGGAAGAGGAGGAGGAAGAAGAGGAAGAAGACGAGAAGAAGAAGAAGAAGAAGAAGAAGAAGAAGAAGAAGAAGAAGAAGAGGACGACGAAGTTTGTGGTTAATATAGAGTTTGATTTTGATTTTTTTTGTTTAGAGTGAATTTTTTGTAAATAATTTTGATTTTGATGATTTAGAGTGATTACAACAAGAGGAAGAATGGGAAAAACATGCTATGGTAAAAATAGAGCTAGAATATGAGAAAAAATAACCACTTTCTCAAAATGATCAACCTGAGAAATTGAGACCCTATGCTACATCTGATTATATTTTAAACATTGATCATATGATAGATCCTTATGATGCAATCTACACATGGAATGACACTTTAGAAAATTTATTTGATACCAAGGGAAATTGGAATGATTAAGCTAAATTATTATATGTAGTTAAGCTTAAAATGTCTGGAAAACTTAGGCATTGGTGGAAAGGATTGCTAGATGCAAGAACCTCTACCCAAATTGATGAAAATACTATATATGTTAAAGACTTAGATATGGGTAGGGATGATATTTCCTCTACTAGTTTCAATTTGTTTAAATTACATTGCTATTAGATATTTTTTGTGGAGATAAGAAAAATATCTCTACAAAGGCAAAAAAATACTTTTTAGCTTAAAGCTCAAAAACTTGGGCCTCTTCCACAAATACAATTTGGTATTTAAAAAATATTTGATAGTAGCTAAGATCCAAAATGATTTATTAGAAAAAAAGTATTACTTGAATTATTTACCTTGTGGTTTGGGTCATTGGGCTAAAGATTATTGTTGATAAAAAGAATTTAGCATAGTTTCCAATTGCACCTTTACTAAGATTAAAAATTTGCTTAGTTATAAATTACAAAAACAATATTTGTTGTGTGCCTTTAATGCTAATGCAAAAGAATATAATTCTACTTGAAATTTGTGAGAGTTTTTTCGTAATCCTCCAATAGAAAGTTTCAAAGAATTTACCAATATTCAAAAATTTAAAAAGAAGACATGAAAAAAATTGTAAGTGAAAAAGATGCAACAAGAGATATAGTGGATATAGCATAGACACTCACTATGAAGGAGAAAAAAGACTTTAAAAGGTCTAAATATAAGATTGTTCCTTTCAAAAGAAAGTAGTTTAGGAAATTGATACAAACCTCCTCCTTATCTCCTTAGGAAAAATAAAGGTAAAGAACATACATCAAAATCTGTCAAATGCTTCATTTGCAAAGGACCATATTAGTGCTACTAATTGTATTAGAAATTAAATCCTAGAACCAAAGTTTATGTGGTATTTCAAGAGTATGACTGTAGAAGTTATTAAGGTCATTAGGATCCTCATCTTCACTCTCTACACTTAAGATCCCTTGTTGAAAAGCTCCTCTTTTTGTGATGTAATGTAAAACACACACACATGGCTTTCAGAACTGCACTTGTGTAATGTGGATGTCTTTGAAATCTTCTGCTTTATTTTCACGTTTACATTCCTCTGCAATGTTCTCTTATTTTTATAGCATAGACACTCACTATGAAGGAGAAAAAAGACTTTAAAAGGTCTAAATACAAGATTGTTCCTTTCAAAAGAAAGTAGTTTAGGAAAATGATACAAACCTCCTCCTTATCTCCTTAGGAAAAATGAAGGTAAAGAACATACATCAAAATCTGTCAAATGTTTCATTTGCAAAGGACCATATTAGTGCTACTAATTGTATTAGAAATTAAATCCTAGAACCAAAGTTTATGTGGTATTTCAAGAGTATTACTGTAGAAGTTATTGAGGTCATTAGGATCCTCATTTTCACTCTCTGCACTTAAGATCCCTTGTTGAAAAGCCCCTCTTTTTGTGATGTAATGTAAAACACACACACACACACATATGGCTTTCAGAACTGCACTTGTGTAATGTGGATGTCTTTGAAATCTTCTGCTTTATTTTCACATTTACATTCCTCTGCAATGTTCTCTTATTTTTACACTTGCAATGGGTTTCTTATGCCCTTTGAATGTTATTATTTTTCACAATATGTTCATCTTCAATGATATCTTTCCTTTTTGTAAACATATTTATGTAATAATAGCACATAGTGGCCAAAATGTTTGAATGTCAGATTCTGGGTATGGTTAATAAAATGTCTTTGGAGTTCGCCCAGGTTATGAAAATGTATTTATCACTGCATATGCCAAAATAGCCCTTACAATGCCTTCAAAGTCCCTTTTAATGAATTTTCCCAAAAAAGTAGCTTCTTAAGAAAGATGTTTCGCCATACTTTGAAAATTCACCGTTGGAAAAATTAAGTTTTGAAAACCCTATTGGGAACTGATAACGGTTTCAAAACTACTTGAAACTCCCCCCAAAGTATTTATCGCTTCAAATTTCTAACCTTTGGTAAACCTCGGCAACCGTAGAAACCTTTCGATAACCTGATACATACAAACAACTTGCAAATAGACCAATGTGTGATAGATTTTAAGCTAAACTCTTGAGACCGTCAGGTGGGAAGGAGGTTAGAAAACTTCATCGGTTCCTGATGTAGGTTACAAACTACAAGAAAAAGGCGACGAAAAACATAGTTTGCTTCACTTAGAAGGTAGGGCGGGATTTTTTTAAGAGGTACTAAAAATGGCATCAACACATGGAATGTGGGAAAATATCGATAAAGTATGGATAAATGATGTGGGGATGTCTTTCTCCCAACTTCATATAAGAGTATACCATTTCTCATCAATATTAAAAGTATCAAGATATCTTTCAAAATAAACACAAAACCAAATAAAAAATGACATGAGTATACAAATTTCATCATTACAACAATACATTATTATCCCATTAATTCTCAACTTGAATAGAATAAATCTTTTAAAGTTTCTATTTATAATTATTTTAAAATTTATTATTTTGCATTTGACTCATCATACTTCTATTCTAAGAAAACCAATAATTAGAAAAGACAACTCCAAAACCACAATTTTATGACAAATATATAAAAAATACAGTCTCTTTCATACTTTGATGAGTCCTATGAAATGATTCAATTAAACAATGTTAATATTTATTTATTTGTATTGGCGTTTAATATAGAGCCATGTTAGCGGATACTTGGGACGTATAAGTACATATCAACCACTGGCAAGCACTCTAAGTGTTGCTTCGAGTACGGTGTCGCTTTCGAAAGGTGACTATTGGTTGAATGGTGTTTAAAATGGAACAACCTTTCTTTTTCCCATTCTCAAAAAGAGGAATCAGTAGCATAGAAAACCTAACATCATCCTGCCTAGTCTACAACAGTCATAATCCAGTTTTCTTTAATGGAATATATAAATGCTTTGTCTTGGATGGCATGAATTCAATCAAAGGAAAACATATGGGTATTAAAAAATAAAGAGTCAATGACACGAGGATGGTACCAAAAAGAAAACCAACTATGAAATGTTTATAGACAACAAGTTGTATCCAATCATGGAAATAAAGAGAGTCAATGAGAGCACCAACCAAATATGAAATGTTTATAAACAGTAAGTGAGAATCTATCCATATCATGGAAATAAAGAAAAATTGAAAAAAATTCAGAGTCAATGAGAGCACCCCAAGAAAAATGGCAGGAACAAGTTGTCTGCAGGTGGAAATCTAGAACCAATAGAAAAATTCAAAACACCAATGAGAGCATCCCAAGAAAATATGTTTGTATAACAATAAGATTGTCTATGGACATTGAGGGTTGTATGGTGATATACCCACATCAGCACTATCCCATTTCCAGGGCGCTTTTAGTTGTGAATATAATTTGTTATTGATTTACGTTATAATAAGTATGATTGATGGTTCTCAAATTAAAAATTATATTTTACAATAAGTATGATTATGGGTTTTCAAATTGAGATAATAAGTTATGTTTATTTTTTAAAAATATATTTTATGAGGAATTATCTTTCTAATAAATAGAATCACGCGTTTTTAAATTAGATTGTAGTATCATAATAATTTAATCAAAGAACAATTCTTAAATTATATTTTTGATTAGATTTAGAAAGAAGAAAAACAAGAGATCTTATCTTTACAAAATTTGAAGATAGACTAGTTCATAGCAAAAAAACCACAAAAAATCAATCTAAAGCTGCAACACTTGTAGTAGAACGGTAGTAGCAATATACAAAAACAAAAATAGCAAAAACAACCCCTAACCAGTAGGAGACCTAGCCAAATCCTAGAGGCCTGAAGTTGCCTCCATTTCTTTGGGTAGCCTCGGTAGCTTGCCTCTCAACGAGTCTGAATTATCATTGGGATCTCCTTAGTAGCCTTACCCTTTTTGGTTCTGGTCTTGTGCTCTTTAAACAGAAACTTGAAGTTATTGGTGGTGAAGTTCAGGTTCTCCTTGCTCGACTTTATCGTCTTGTTCATAGACTCTTCAAAATCTTTGAATTTTCTTTTCATTCTCAACATTTCTATTGGAGGAAGTCCATCATTTTGTTGATGTGGCATATGGTGCATGGAACACCACGTTTCTTATTTATTTCTTTTATTTTCTTTCTCACAGTTGATTGACATCTCTTAAAAAATATATTTTATGTTAGATCATCTCTTTAATAAATAGAACTACACATATCTAAATTGTGCTGTACTATTATAACAGTTTAGTGAGGAATCACATATTGAAACTGTCTTATACTATCAATAACAGTTAAGTGAAAAAAGATTTTTAATTCAGGTATATACTCTCATAATACTATAATCTATTATATAAAAGTAAAAATATTACATGTCTATCTGATCCAATTGTTTCTACTATTTATTGAATAAATGATTCAAATATATACTCTCATGATACTGTAATCCATTATATAGAGTAAAAATGTTATATGTCTATCTAATCCAGTTGTTTCTACTATTCATTCAATTCAATTCAATTTGTGAGTTGTACAGTAACAAACGGTTTATGGTATGCAGCAAATTCATCCTCGTTGTGCTGCTTTCCCTTTTATTTCCTTATTGTCGGCCATGTCATCATGGGCAATGCAATAGATCATTGTCTCCAACCCATCTCACGCTTCAACGCATGTTTACCCGGTCTTTATAAGCCCACAATCTATACACAATAGAAGCACGCCTCCATTTGAGCACAGCATATTTATTCAATTTGCTGTTTTCAAGATAAGCCCATGGCTACTGCCTCATCTAGTACCACCACCACCACCATGGCAGAGCTATTGCAGATTACCATCGCTCCACCCACCTCCCCCATATCCACTCTCAGCAAACCTAAACGCAAGCTTGCAAGCGAAAACCCTTCACAGGTTTTTTTTCTCTTTCTCTTTTCATCTATTTTTCCTCTTCTTTTAAGACTTCTTCTGCACTCCAATCTCACATTCTCCTTTTTTTTTTCTAAGGCTTCTTCTATATTCCAATCTCACATTCTCTTTTTCTTATGATAGATCACTAGATGTGATCACCAACACAATTCTAACACCGCCTTTTGTATTCAATCTAGATTTATTTGCTTTCATTGAATTTGACAAATGGATTGAATTACTTGTGTTGATCCAGGAAGAGATTGGCGTAAGGCCTGGAAAGAGCATCAAACGGATACTTCATGAGTTCGACCTAGAAAACTACCGCATATGCTTGGCTGTGTGCAGCCAGGCGCTCCTTTGGAAAACACTTGGTGAATCCTCATCCTTGACCTCATGGAGAATTCGAGAGCCAATACAGGTGGTAGTATGGTGCTTGGCCCTTGCCACTCTTACAACTGTGACCCTCATCTATGGACTCAAATGCATTTTCTACGTGGGTCTTGTGAAGGAGGAATACTTTCATCCTGTCAGGGTGAACTACTTCTTTGCGCCCTGGATATCATGCATGCTCCTCAGTCTCGCAGTACCTCCTGTGATAGCCAAAACAGTGAGCCCTTCACTCTGCGGTCTATTCGTAACGCCTGTGATTCTGCTGGAAGTCAGATTATACGGAAAGTGGTTTACTGAGGGGAAACGTATGCTGTCCAAGATTGCAAATCCCTCGCAATATCTGTCAGTTGTCGGGAATTTTGTAGGGGCAATGCTGGCGGCCCGAGTGGGGTGGAAGGAGCCTGCAACTTTCATGTTCGCAGTAGGCTTTGCTCATTATGCAGTACTGTTTGTCACTCTTTACCAAAGGTTGCCGACCAATCCAGGACTTCCCGCGAAACTGAATCCCACATTTTTTCTGTTTCTTTTGGGCCCCAGTACGGCGAGCCTGGCGATGGAAGCCATTTCTGGTTCTTTCGGGATCGGCTCCAAGATGCCATATTTCCTCTCTCTTTTCCTATTTGCAACTATGGTGAGTTTGGTAGTCATGGTTTGTTGGAGATATCAAGTTTTCACAATTCATAATGTTTATTTATATTAAATTTCTGGATTTGATCAAAGTTTTGCATCAACATTTTGGATCACACTCTGTGATTCTTCAGCTCTCTGCTTTCATCCTAACGATGGATCAGAGAGTGTGGTTGGAAACGTTTGATGGATCACATAATGTGATCCGAAATGTTCAGCTCTCTGCTTTCATCCTAATGATAGATCACGGAGCGTGGTTGGAAACGTTTGATAGATTACAAAATGTGATCTGAAACGTTGATCCTGAACATCATGAAAAGTAGAGAGCTGAAAAATCATGGAGTGTGATCTGAAAGTTGATGCAAAAATCCTTACGCATAGAATCCAAAAATTTGATGTAAATAAACATGATTTGTTGGTTTATTATAATTATGGGTGTTCAAATCTTTTATATTTATTCGATTTGATGTTGTTTTTTCACAGGTCGTCCGCATAAATTTCATTTCAGGATCTGAGTAAGTACTTTTAGCGTCTTGTCGTTGCGCTGTCTTTTCTGGTTGGTCGAGATGAGACCCACGTAGTTTTTCTTCTCTAATGAATTTGAAAATTTCTTCACAGGTTTTCGTTAACGTGGTGGGCTTACGTGTTTCCCGTGACCGCCGTCGCCATCGCCACCATGAAATATTCCGATGCAGTGAAAAGCTCTCTAATTACAATCATCGCTTTTACTTTCTTCTTCTTCGCGATAGGGACTGTGGCTCTTCTTGTCGTAACATCTGCTGTGCATTTTGGTTTACGACAACGAATCAATTGCCGTAATCATTCCAATCCATACAAGAAAAGGAAAATCTGATTGTAGTGGGATGTAAATGTTTTTGGCAATAATTGGGTTGTAGATGTCTCTGTACTTGTAAATGGATTTTGCTTTTTTCCGTCATCCTCAATAACAGAGGATGCCATGCCGCTGAGCCAAAACAGGCAGGGCTGCTGTTGAATTTGTAATTATACAGTTGTGATTTCTATATGAACAAAAATATCAAGTTACTTCTTGTTTGTGCGTCATACATTATAGAGTGTGACAGTAACTGAATCTTACTTTCACGACAACATACGAAAACGAGATGTCATTGATGGAAATTTTGGATCGTGACATCAAGTTGCAATAGTTTCTTGAATGATGAATTTCTGTGTAGGGTATATTGGTTTAGCATTTCTCAATTTTTAAAAAGGTATGGATATTGATTGCGTGAGTTTTTTCATTGATAAATAAGATGGAATTTTATGATCTTATTATTATTTTTTATATATTTTTTTTAATGATGGGTTGTTGAGTTTGATTCTAACATCAAATCTAAAAACTTTTTATGTCCAATTATATATATGTTTTCTCCTATAACTGACATTGAGGAAGTCTTTTCTATGGATGATTTTGTTGATTGTAATTAAATATTTCGTATAAGAGTCTTGTCAATCAGTACGGTGAAAGATAGTTATTATTCGACAAGCAGAAAATGATTCAATCAAATCTATTTTTGAGAATAAGTTTTATTCGGAAGGCATAAGATCGCTTTTTACCCCCTTTTTCCGTGAGGAGATCACACGTTTTAAGATATGAACCTCTGCAAATTTATGAAGTTCAAGAGAATTTGAAGCAAATCCATTTCAGCGTTTGTAAACATTTTTTACTAACAGAGCTAATTCCGACGCGACCCATAATACCGCTGCACTAGAAATTACAGAGATTGACACTGGATGGATCAAAGTAGGTTTAGGTTGGGTTTCTAAACATTTCTGTCGAGATTCGAACTAGGAACATTATAGAAGACAACAAACGCCTATTAAGGGAACAATTGCTCACTTAAATGGTATGATCAATTTCCAGAGATTTTTACAATGATAATAAGCGATGGAATGTAATGGTGTGAGTGTGAACAAAAATTCTAATCTTTTATCTTAAATTTGACAACCATTTTCACATAAAAAAAATCATATTTATTTCCAAAATAAGCAACATTTAATATTTATGTCTATATGTATTAACTTAACATAAAGGTAAAAAATATACTAAAATAGAAACATATTACAAAGTGGGTCTTCTAGTCTTAAAATGACTTTTGGCACACCAATTTCAAAAAATTGAAAATCCAAATGGATTGAAGATAGAAAATCAATGCAAGACTAGGTTCCCTCCAATCTCCATAGCCAAGGTGTAAGTCCTTGTGAATCCAAAAAGGCATTGTAGTTAACTTATTCACAAAATTTTCAAAAGCATTGTTCGAACTTCATACACAACAATCGCGATCATTTCCAATATCAATTTTGATATCAATCCAATTGAAAGTAGATTTAGCCAAAAAATTTGCAACCTAATTTCTTTCCTTTCCAATATAGCTCCATCAAACAATAGTGAAACTATGATTAAAGATGTAAATGTATTTCTTACATTCTTTTAGTTGTCACTCCTAGAAGCAAGAGCAAGGCTTATATTTGAAATGAGAAATTAAAATTTCAGAGTCAAGTTCTAGAATAATATGAGAAATTTTATTTAGCTTAGCAATTAGAAGAGCTTAAGAAATGACCATAATCTCAACAAAGTTATTGAAAGCATCACCAAGACTACCAACAAACCAAAACTTGACCTTGTCAACATGGTCATAACAAACACCTCCTATACCAACATTTCCAAGATTACCTTTTGAAGATCCATCAACATTAAATTTAACAAAATCTGGAGGACAAACCCATTTAGTAATTTGAGAAACATGAGGATTGTTGAAAGAAACATACAAAGGAAAAGCCATTGAAATACCAAGTCTCATCAACACTCTAGATTCCCACCAAGAGCTCACTTGATAATCTTGAATCCAAACTTAACAAGTTTCTTTCATATTAGCCATTATTCTATCCTAAACCTAACAAACATGTTGAGAAGTATTATTGAAAATTTGTTGATTGCATTCCCACCAGATATTCTAGCAAATTAGACAAGAACCATTATCATGCAACAGATTAAGGGCTTTTTTGCTACAAAGAAGGATGCAGTTGATTAACAAGAAAATATTGGATAGATTCATAATTATTCCATGAAATTTCCATCAAATCACACCATAATCAATGAAGGACAACAGTAAAGGGACAATCCAAGAGTAGATGTCAGCCAGACTCTTTAGCTTGAAAGCATAGGATACATCTGTTTGGACCAACAATCCCACTTTTTCGAAGATTATCATAATGAAAAAAATTATCTAGAGCAGCAAGCCACATGAAAGCATTCACTTTAGGCCAGCATTTAGGATGCCAAACTTGATTCAAAAGTTTACAATTCTAAACTTAAATATTCTCTACCAAAAGAGTTTTATAACTAGAGTGAACCATGTAGATCCCGTAACCTTTCACATCCCATCCAAGGAAATCTGAATATCTATCTACGGAGACTTTCTGGGAAGATAAAACATGAGCTAGTTGGTCAATGAAATGAACAAATTGTTGGCCTTGCCATAATTCAGCAGGTTTTCATTTCCAAATTCCAACACCATCTTTTATGACATCATATTAAAAATTGGAAACATAATTTCAACCATCTTCCACATATTTATATTTCAATTCAAAGAAATCTGAAAAATCCATACAAAGAGGATTATGCTGATCCTAAGCATCATCTCAAAAAAGAACACCATCACCTTTTCCCACAATCCAAAAGAGACCAGCCTTAATAAAATAAACTAAAATAACTTTTAAATAAATAATATAACTGCAAAAAATTTGTTTAGATAGATCTATTCAAAATATCTATACTAGCTTTAAAAACGTGTGAAAAGTATAGTATTAAAAACATATTTAACCTGCAAGCCTGCTTGATCAGAGTAAAAATATTAAGCCAAACCATGAGCCTACGTCAAAAGCAAACAATCTCCAAAGATATTCCTCGCCTATCCATATGTAAATATGCAAAAAAGAAAAGGGAAATTGTTGGCAAATTGTTAATAGAAGTTTACAAGTGAAAGTGTGGAAAGTGTGGAAACCTGCAACAAGCTCTGCTATGGAGTCCAAGTCAGCGAGCACGCCCTATTGCATGGACTGTAATATTCAAATAAGAAATGGTGTAAGCGCTGAGGCGTTATTGCACCGCACTGTGTCGTGCATGGCCCCACAATTTCTTGAAAGAGACTGAATACAAAGAACCACCCAGGCGGCGCACTGTGATAAATTACTGGTCTTGGAACCCCGAATTCAGAATTCAGATTCCAATTTCTAATTTCACGCATGTTACCAGACGGAGGGGTCCCTCTTATTTATAATATATGCTCTCTCTGTACGGGACGGTGTCCATCAACTTTCAACCTCCTTCTCTGGAATGGAATGAAATTGAATATTGCATGCAACGCTGCGAGATAATAAAATTATGGCGTACTGTTATGATTTGCTTTTATGTACTTGTGTTTCCCAAGTATTATACTCTTGTGTCGTGATTTCCTCGTCAGCACCTGGAGCAAGGAAATGAATAACTAGATTAGTAATAGAGAACAGTTGGTGTAAGTCCATTTCTTTCTAGTTTGGAATGATTCTATGCTTAAGTAGTTATTTATACTCCAAAAAGGTTACTGTCCCTTTTATGCTTCTGTAGTTTGTATACAAGAGTGTAAAATAGTTATGCATGCTTAGGTTGTTTCTATTCAAGGGAGGGGGAAATTCTTGTGATCCTTAAAATCTTGGTGTTTCTCGTTTCTTTTATCTCTCTTGTGTTTGATCAGTTGTTCTTTTTTTTTTGGTTTATGGTTAGGGTTTTTTAAGGCTTTCTTGTGATCCTTAAAATCTTGGTTCTTGTTTTTGTCTATGTTGTTTTTGATTAGTTGTTTTTGTGTTATTTATGGTCAGTTAGGGTTTGTTTTGGCTTGCCTTTAGACAATTTTTGTGATGAGGCATGATACTTGTTTTCTTGTTTATTCTAATTTTAAAAATAGTGCAAAGTAGTTATGTATTTATTTTGGTTT
Source organism: Sequoia sempervirens (assembly GCA_007258455.2). Lineage (NCBI taxonomy): Eukaryota > Viridiplantae > Streptophyta > Pinopsida > Cupressales > Cupressaceae > Sequoia > Sequoia sempervirens. Next base: position 127,881 of record VDFB02244329.1, on the reverse strand, counting down.
TGTTTTTGGATATGTTTTCAATGGTATTTGATCAAAAAAGATTAATGTATTGTTTTCCTATATCACTTATGCCCTTTTGTGTCTTATTTTGCTTGTTTCAATCACTCTCTGATTCAATACATTGAAAACTTATTATAGTTGGCTTTGTTTCTCATCTAATCTTTGAAATACAATTCCAAATCTAAAATATAAGAGAAAGAAAATTAGATCCTTATTACATGGTAGACACCTTTTATAAAGAAAGGAAAACCCAAACTCCTTAGTTTCAACTAGTAGTTAACTCAAAATATCTCATGCATTTTTTTGTCAATTACCATTTCATCATGCAAAAAAATGGTTTTTATTTATTACTTGAAGTTCTTCTTAAAACTGCCGGTATTGGCATGGTATGATGATTTATAGTTGGCATTGTTGTTCTTGCCACCAAGGTTCAAACCCCGTTGGGGTGGTATTGTTGAATGGTTGTATCCGGTTCATAGCTCCGATCAAAAGCGTTTACCCATTGAATAAAAAAAAAAGTTCTTCTTAAAACTAAACTCATGAGAAAATCTAGGTCAACCTCATACAAACCCTGGGCAACTTAGATGCTTCTATTTTTCTCTCCAAAATTTGGGAGCACTTTATAATTTTTGTGAGACCCACTTACATTTTAAATTTACATTCCCAACATCCCATGTTGGGTCCCCTTTATAATAAAATTAATTAGTTAAATTAAAAAATGAACTTTTGTATTACCAAAAATAGAAACAATATCTCTTATCCTAAAATTTGAACATTAGCTTAATCGTTTTCCTTCTATGTTTGTTTGTACTCCATGAACATTGTTAGGCACTTGTTTAAACTTATTTCCTCAGGTGCATCAAACCAATTTAACTTGAATTTACAATCTTTAAAATATTTTTATGAACATTCTCCCTATTTCTTCATGTTAAATACTTCATTTCCAATACTTTTGAAGTTAGCTTTGGTCTCCAAATATTTGTTTAGAGTGGAGCTATCAATTTTTTTAGCTTGGTTGAGTTCCTCTTCCATCTTTCTCTTGAGATGCTCTTTGAATATGCCTATTGAGTCAAGCCTCTAATCTCCTAAACATATAAATTCATGGATTATAACATGAGCTACAAAATATTCAAAATTACACATGTAACTTGATATACCTTGAATGGTGTGCCTGTAGTATCTTTATCTTATATTGAGTTATAAAATATATCTCCTAAAGGATATTGTACTAATGCATTTCTGTAAAAATTTTGGCTCTTCATCTTAGAGAATTCCTTTATTTTTTAGTTCCTCTCAGCCCATATCATTCACAACTTCTAACTTTGGGAGGCTTTGCTCTTAAGTATTTGTTGCAAGTATGAGCACTTGGTGTTGCCATTGATGTCAACAAGCATGTGTTGTCATTGGTGTCAACTGTATGAGAAGAAGATTAGTTGTTGGTGTTGTCTATGTTGTCGCATTAATGATGCTTTGATTAGTCGTGTTATGTTGTCATTAGTAAGCCACTAGTGTCAACCTCTAGTGTTGCTTTGATAATATTTTGTCTATGGATGTATGGTTGAGTTGCTAGGTTGCAATTGGTTCTAGAAGTACTAAAGATGATGAGGATGTGTCTCTGGTGCTTGGTTTCCAAGTGCTTTTGAGAAAATTTGATAAAAAGAGGAAACAGTGAGTTGCAGTGTTATTATGGGTTGCAGAGTAGTGTTCTGGGGTTTCTCCACATTTCTTCTAGGTTGAAGATCTACCTATGCATTTTGGATATTTTGATCAGAGGTGTTATATCCAAAATTTGGTGTGTTGGATTGTTGAGCAAAAGAAGTTGTATTCAACAGTGTGTGAACTATGTATTGCAGAGGTGTCTAGGGGTCTGTGCAAGATCATGGGGTCCAAAAAGTGGCGATGTGAAAAAAAGCATTTTTTACTTTCCCAAAAATGTGAAAAATCTGCTTTGAATTTTTCTAGGTGTGGGTAGAAAGTACATGGTGCCATAGCAAACACCAAAGAAAAATGGGTATCTATTTAAAGCGGATATTTGCTTAGAAAAAATATTCGTTCCAAAAAAGATATAAACGTTCCAAAATGGATATCCGTTCCAAAATAGATATTCGTTTAGGAACGAATATCCGTAATATATTCAAATCATAAAAAAGTATTGAAAGTTATTATTATATATTAATCTGTATATTGTCTTTATAATACAATATATTATATTTTATTGTAATAATATATATGTCATTTTATAAATATCATTATATATAAATGATATTTTTTTTTTTATTAAGCGGGGATTTTGAAAGGGTGTTGATCCCTTTTACACCAAAGGATTTTTTCATTCAAAGCTTACAACTGGGCAAAGCAGCCTATTAAAATAGATTGGCTAAACACAACAACCAATCAAGAACATCAGGACAAAATAGACTAGTAGCAAGAACAGAGCCACCAGGACCAAACAAAACAAAGACAACCAGACAAAGAAAAATAGTTTAAGTTCTAGAGCTTGAAACCAACAACTTTTCTTTCAAAGGCATCTCATTAGAGGCTTTTTTAAGAGTACATTTCTTTTTCCTTTGCACAACTGTCCAGGGAGTATCAGAAACCAAATTAGAAACAAAATCATGAGGAGCCTGAAAGGAGGCATCACACACCACAAAGGGAACAACCAAGTGTTGAACTAGATCTGTAGAAGCCACTGGAAAAACAACACCATCAGCAACAAGATTCGAAGAGGTAGGGGCCTCAAGGGAGATAGCACACATGACTGATGGGACATCCTTATTTTGAACCAAAGCAGCAAAATCCACTAGAGAAACAACATCATTAGTAGCATGATTATTTGTTTGAGCCGGAGATGGAGGCTTTGAAGCCTTACTATCAGAAGCATAAATGATTTTTGTTATAATAATAATACATTATATATATTATAATATTTATTATATTATAGTATATTATAGTATATAAATATTATATTATAAATTATAATATAATATAATATTTATGGCATACGGAAGATTCACCGACGGAAAATTCACCGCCAACAATTCACTGCCATGGAAAATTAATCGCATTAATATTAAGAAATGTTAATGTGGTTAATTTTTGTGACGGTGAATTGCTAGTGGTAAATTTTACTTGAGGTGAATTTGTCATGGAGGTGAATTTTCCCGCGGTGAATTGTTGGCGGTGAATTTTCTGTCGGTGAATTTTCCTAGAGCCAATATTTATATTATATAATATTATATTTTTTTTGTTCAATAAATCACTACTAAGGGGAAGCACCCTACACTTTTGACTGGAGCTATGAACTAGTGAGGCCACATACGGGGGACCTCATCCCCAATATCTCCATTTCTCCTCCACTCCTCCCTCCTTCCTCCTTGGCACCTTCGACCTTCCTACCCCCTCCATCTACCACTCCTCCATCAATACTCCTCCCGTCTTCTGTCGGGTGCCTTGAGTACCCATCGATTCTACCACCCAACCTACCACCAGCCTGACCCTCCGACCCTTCGTCTGCTGCCTTTCCATCGACCTTCCTACAATCATCTGCAGCCTCCCCGTGATCTCTCTCTACCTCTACTCCTCCTTCGTTGACCCCACAACAATGCCCATCACCTACACTAATGAGCATTCCCACAAAGCACTGTGGGATTCAAACCTTGGGCAGCCCAACTGCTACCCTTGCAACTTAATCGTTGCACTATGGGGTCAACCCCATAATATAATATAATATAATATTTATATTATATGATATATTATATTATATTATATTATATCATATTATATTATAATATACTATATATTATTATTATTATATTATACTATAATACAATATATTATATTATATTGTAATATAATATATATGTCATTTTATAATATAATTATATACATATGATATTTTTATAATATAAAAACCCTCATATAAGTCGGTTTATAACAACTTAAACGAAATAGGTATCCGTTTATAACAGATATTCATTTCCTGTGTATTAAATCAGAAAAAGGAAAACCCTAGAGTCATTTTCACTGTGCTTTTTCCCTGTTGTGTGTGTTGGAGCAACACAACAACTCAGATATTTGTTTTCCCTTGGGCTTTTTTTGCTCAAATCACCCACAAGTCATAGGTATGTATGAATTTTAATGCTTTTTTTCAATTTTATTTTAGTTTTGCATTATTTTTTAAGAATTTTAGTCAAAAATAGTTTTTGAGTAGGTTTTTTTGCATTAAAATGATTGTTAATTTTTAAAATTTTCATCATCAAACAAGCTTAAGAATGGGTCAGAATCCCAACCTTGGTCAAGATGAAAACCCTACCTAGCCAAATCCTCCTCCACCACCAATTTCTCCATTACAAAATGTACCTACAATCCATGAATCTATCCATAGGAATTTAAATCAATTGAAAAACATATGTCGGATATATGAGACACTCCTTGAGCTCTCTGATATGAAAAACACTTTAGAAACAATAATTTCCAATGTTGAAATTCTCACAAACCAACATAATAGGTTTGTAGAGTGGCGAGAGTCCTAGAGGAAACATTATGCCAATGGTTTATCATATGATGAAGTGAGGGAACTTGACATTAGAAAAACCCAATTAGCCCAGCTATTTATCAATCCCAAAACTGGACAACCCGTAGATGTGTGCAAGCCTAAATTTTCAATTAAATGGTGCACACATAGAGGTTTATTAGATAATTTCTGGAAACATTGGTGAATGGTTTTTGATAAACCACCCAACAACAATCTTGATGTCCCACAATATTTTCTACAAAAACTATATGCTGAGTTTGTCCTAGGTAAGCATGTCAATTACTTTGATATGCAAGATTTCCAAGGTGTGGGTAAAGTAATGCCTCAGGATAGACCCAGGGAACATCGAGCAACCCTACTTATTCCTTCTCCACCTATTTCTTCCCCAACTCCAATACAGTACCCAGAGATTTTTGTAGATGCAAGCAATCAGAGTATTTTTTCCATACATGCATTGAGTGACCATTTGATCATGCAGAGCTCACATGTTGCACAACCGCATGATGGTGCATCCCATCATGATGGTGATGCACCTGCTCCACCCATCATGATGGTGATGCATCTGTTGCATCCCATCACAATGGTGATGCACCTGTTACATCCCATCATGATGGCGATGCACCTACTGCATCAGTTGCTACCAATACACCCTCCTCTTCGACACATATTTGTGTGCCCCATTACTACATTATGTGCCACAATATATGTTTGGGTCCTCTTTGACAGTCCAGTGAGGCTTCAATGGACACATCCGACTATGAGGTCCATGATATGTCAGATGTAGGAGATGAGAGAGCACAGAGTGGAGCATTTCCAAGAGAGACATCAGGTGGAAGAGAGGATGTGGAAGCAAGTCGGTAAGAATTAAAGTAATTTCATGTTGTGTTTATCTTTTCTCTCATATTTTATAGGAGATATTGGTACTAATATATGTTTATGTACCAAAATCTTTAACGGTTGCTGAAAAAGGACAAAATTTCACAAGTCTAGGAGGCTACTCAATCGACCATTTCATTTGGCCTAGAGACTTAGTATATGGTATCATTTAAATTGTTATTTAGATGTTAATTTTTGAAATATATTATGTTTAAATACATGTACATATATTGATAGTCTAATGTATTCTTTTCTTTTTATGCAACAACCTAGTACTTTTATAGCCATGCTGACTATTGTTGACACATTGGAAGAAGCATCACAATAGGTATATACGTTTTTTTTTATTCTCGACATTATGATCATATGTACATGTGCATTTAAATTGTGTTAGATTCTTGTCATTTTTTATATAGGAAACTATCTTAGCTGGTTCATCCATCATGAGCCAGTCTACAACAAGTGTACAAGCATCACAATAGGTATGTGTTTATTATATATTGTAGATATATACGTTTAGATAGGATTAGATATATGTTTAGTAAATATGATTATTTGTAAAAAATCATATATTAATTTGTACCAATTTTGTTTTACCTACTATAGTCCTCTGCCTGATTCAACAATGTGATGAATTTGAGACCATTTCATTATACGAGGACTCCTAATCATCCTAAGGGAATCTTTTAGAAAAAAGAGCAATACTTGAAGTAAACAAGAATTGCATTTTTGATATAATATAGTTCAATATAGTGATTTTGATGTTAAATTGATAATTTCTAAATTATAGTATATAAGTTTCTATTTAGTAGTCTTTCTTGTTAAACATTCACATAATTAATCTAATTTTTGGTTTGAATTGTTATTGTGGAAGCAACTTCAAAGCCACTAAGTTCTTCGAGGAGGCTTGATTTTGATGATCCAACAGAGGATTAGGATTTGATAAAGATTGATACATTTAGGGATTGATAGATCTTGAGATGGCATATATTCCATATTTTTTAAAACTTGTTTTGATTAGGCATATATGCCAAATTTTTATATGCACAAACACAAATATTCTACATTTTGATATATAAGAATTGATATTCGATCTAATTTGTTCATTGTGTGCATGTCTTTCTACTTTGAAACTTCAAATTGGAATGTATAATTATTTTAGAATGGTTTAAAGTTATTATCAATAACATATTATTGTTGTAAGGGGGAAATTAGAAGCATACATAAATCAACATAAATGAATCAAACAAAAGTGTAATTCAAACAAAGATCAAGGTTCCATACCCATTAATCACGAAATGAACAATTATAAAAATCAATGAATTCAATGAAACAATTGAAGAACAAAACAATGAATTCAGTAAACTATAAAGTTACCCATCTTGTGTCAAAGTTGTATTTGCATTTGATGTTGAATGTTGGATTGTTGTAATTAATACAAAGCCTCCATTATACATTACACAAGCTTCAATGCTTGAAAAGGTTGAAATAGAATTATGATGATAAATCGAAACGTGCTCAAGAGATAATTGTGCAGCGCTTCGCTTATGTGAATTCTAGATTATTTGTGAGAAGGTTGAAGATTATTTTATAGATTTCCCGTTTCAAGATGAATATGCAAGATTAAGCAATGTTGAATCAAGATCAATGGTTGAAAGCTGTTGAGAAGAATTAGATTGTTCAGTTAGCTTTTGTGATTGAATCAATTAAGGATGTTAATTGATCAATCAGAGGAAATAGATTTCCTAATATGTGGAATTGAGGAAATAAAGTTGAGTATTCAGTGGGATTGGAGAACAAATGGATTAGTTAGGAAATAGATGAATCGATTAGCCAATCAGAGTGAGCAATTAGTGGTCGTGATTTGCTCAATCACAAAGGGGGTGAAGATAATTAATTAATTGTATTAATTAACTAATATTTTTGAGTTGAACATGCAAGTCATGTTTCAATTTAACAAATAAAGTTATATTTGTTTTGTTTGACCTTTTTGAATGATGGTTGAATAATTAATTTAAATTTAGAAAGGGGGAAGTGATTTAATTTAACTATTAAGTGATAATAATTTAATTGATTTAGGGGAATAGTGTAAATTAGTGACATAATTAAATAATTGAAGTTATTTAATTAATCTGAAGGAATAAAGATTAGATAAATGATAAAATAGTGAATTAATTAAATAATTAAAGATTATTTAATTAATAGAGGAAATTAGGGTTTTTGATGTAAATGATGTGAAATGCAATGATATTAAGTTATAATGATGTCGATGATGAGAAAATGTCATTCAGAATGTGTGATAAGCGTTAGGTCATTTTTACATGTCTACATTTTTTCCCTCTTTGAGATAGAGTACCGATTGCTTTGTTTCAAAGAATTCGATGTTGAAATCAAGATTTGAAAAAATTTATATGTCGCACTATGCCCCAATAGTTAGTGGAAAGATAATACAATGTTGGATTGCCCCCTCGAGAGGTTGGCCGAAAAAATCATTTTTCGGATCAGGTTCGCAACAATGTTTTATTTCAAGTTCAAATGCGTAGGGAACGAAAAATTGAACTTATAGGACCCTCGTCGATAGTTTAGATGTTCTCAAGAGATCATAATTTCAACCTAAGAGGGTTTCCTAGGTAAAAAATTAGGGTTTGGGGGGTAAAAATAGGTAATTAGGGTTTAATTTACCTCATTTGCATTCTCAACCCTTAGTAAATTCTTGCCTCAAGATTTCTTGATTTGGTGATTATTGATTCACAATGCCTAGGATTGCAAGAGCCCCACATTGCGCAGAGGCAGTCCATGAGTTTGGGAGGCCTGATGGTGTAGGTGTCGTGATTTGTTTCTTCTCCTTTCCTATTTTCATCTTTTCATTTTTGAGTAATTAATGCATGAAATTTTTTTAGGCAATAGCGATAATTTCATGAAATTTACACTTTTGTGTCATTCTGACCGCTTTTGAGGTTTTTATCTATACCGCTTTTTCTTTTCCTGACCGCTTTTGATTAAAATGTTTGTTATCTAGATGTTCGCTTGTGGTTTTCACCTTCACTTGGAATCTTCACTATTGATTTTCTTTGTGTGAAATGGTTGTGATTGTGAATTTTGATTACTTTTGAGAAAATTTATCACTTTTTTCATTTGTACCGCTATTGAATTTCTTGACCACTTTTGTCAAAAAAGTAATTGCTTTTGTTGTTTTTGAAAGTTTGGGCTAGTTTGTTCACAATATTAGGTTTGTTTTGTGTTTTCGTAGCAAGTTCTTAACATCGTGGGTTGAATGTCTATAGGGGGTTCTCAAACCACTTTACTCAAGAGAGCGATCACCACGTTAGTTGTTTGACCTGATTATTGGTTTCCATGAGCTTGAGTGGGATGTCCTAGATGTTGTGGGATTATGACATATTTTCTACATGCTAACAATTATATGTCACAAAGCGATGATGACCGCTCTCGTTGAGAGATAGAACTCTGAGTCTTTGTCCTTTCATTTGTCGACCGACAAGGCCACCATCACCTTAGAGGATGTTTGGAGGATTCTTCATATTCCCATTCACGAAGAGCTTGTTACTTATGATATCAGATGTCTGGGTACCCTTGCTATGTGGTGAGTTCTCAGTGTCAAGCATCTTTGAGTTGTGGAGTCAGAGATAGACCTGTCTTCATTTATTGACAGTGCAGATCTTGTTTCTTTGGTTTTATGTGCTTTGGTCTTGGGGCTCGTCATTCCTGATTGGTGAGGTAGATAGTTTCCATTTGGTTGGGGTATATGTATTGAGCAAATGTTTGAGCATGGTACTAGGTATGCATGGGGCCCTTGTCTCCTTGCACATCTATATAGATATATGCACGAGGTTGCCTATTAGGGAGGCAATTCCATTTCCACTAGTGTCACATTGTTGTATGTGTGGGCCTAGGAGCATCCCATTTACTAGACTTGATGGTGTCATGGATCAAGATCCAGAGGATCCATATTCTTATAGATATTCTGATTTTCTACACTACACTTGGCCTAGCTAGCTATCTTACTAGTGTCGTGTCATTGATGAAATGTTTGGATTTTTTTGGAGACCATGGTTGGGATGTGAGGCATGGCACGATGATTAGGAGTAGCTTTCGTTTTGCTGGCAGACATTATGGTTGATCAATCGTGTTGATTCTTTACTCAAGTGTTATCTACTAGATCAGGTTCTCCGCTAGTTTGGTGAGCGACAAACATGGTTCGCAGATGATTACCATGCTCACTTTGGGAGGACCACCCGAGAGGTTAGGGTGTGGGGGCTTCAGGCTTCTACTATATTTTTTTTGTTGAGTTTCATCATCTTTCCCCATTTGGATGGAGGTGGCCTGTAGTACCGAAAAACCCACTACACATGATTATGATTAGTTGTGGGATCATCAGGTTCCTCTCTGTTTTATAGATCCTACTAGTGGTGGGCTAGCTATTGGGAGAGTAGGTGTCAATAGCTATAGGGGTGAAAGACAACAACTCAGGATACTAGCTGTAGGAGTGAGAGACAGTAACTCAAGATCGTTTTTGAGTCGTTGGATAGAGCGAGTCACAATGCCCATCAGGATCAATAGGATGGAGGATAGCCTGATCCTATGTAGCAGGATCAGCCCGCAGTACAAGGTCCTCCCCCACCTGGGGATGCAACAATGGCAACATGGATTGCTCAATTGATAGCTAAGAGAGACGAAGAGATTGTACAGAGATAGGTTGTCGAGGCACAAGTTGCAACCTTGATTGCAGAGCGAGATGCTATGAGGTAGGAGAGGGATGGTTTTAGATAGGAGAGGGATGCAGCCAGGCAAGAGCTGGAGATAGAGTGATAGCAGAGGCTAGCCATAAAGCTCCCATTGGCCTCGTCCATTCCTATGGCTCAACATCAGGCTAAGCAAGAGCAGCTTGTTCAAACGTGTGTATGTATATTATTAGATGCTCTATGAGGCCTTTGTACCCAAAGCTCAGCGACAACCTCATTTTAGGGAGCCTAGCACTCAGAGAGGGGCGGAGTCAAGTGGTTACTCTATCAAGCAGCTTGATTAGCCTCTAGTTATGTTGAAACCTTCCCCTCATCAGAGCCAAGAGCATTAGAGGTCCCCACCTCAGTATGACCATCATGGATGATTTTTCTTGATCATTGTGATGTGTATTTTATCAGAGAGCTTATGTAGACATTTTTTTTGTATATACATTCATTGGCCCAGCTAAGGCCTCATATATATGTATTTATGTATATGATTTTACACGTATGACTTGATGATGTATATGACATTTTCAATTTTGATTATATATGAGATACCATGTTTTTTATTCGGATTTATTATGTGTTATGAGATGATTATGCATGATGATGTATTTACGCCTATGTTTTTTACTTTTTTTGATGTATGCATATGATGTGGATGGATGGATGATTTATACTCCTATGTGATGAATGTTGATTTATTATGTATATGATGGATGATGATATCCTATGTATGTGATGTATGATTATACATGATGTGTGATGTTTGATTTTTTTTATTATGATCGTGATATGTACTGATGAAATTGTGGATGCAGGATGGATGTGGTACTAATGATATTTTGATGTAGGATGGAGTTGTTAGTTTGGATGATTTTAGAGAGATGGATAGAAATTTGATGTTGTTAGTTATTGATGAGTTTTTCTTTTTCTTGCATAGATGCTTCGTATCTTTTAACAATCCTTATTGATGTAGCAAACAGACACGATGCACCAAGGTATTAATAACCAAGGTGGCTTTGTATCCATTGTGTGGACTTTGACTTGGCATGCAAAGAATATTCTTTCCCATACCAGACATATAGAAACCCTATTAGAGTATATGGTTGAGTTGTGTTAAAAAAATTTGAACCGGTTACATAGATAGGTATGAAATACCTAGCATGCAATAGCTACATGAGTTGTCTCAAAATAACTTCCATACATAAAACAAAGCAAGTATTCATCATGGTAGTATCACAAAACATCTTACAATCAGAACAAACATAAATTGACAGTTAATGCCACTATTCCTTCTCTAAATTCTAATGGACATTCTTGAGAGAACCTAGGAATGTGGTATTAAGATAAATCAAAAAGATAAGACTATAAAAATATAAACAATGTTGAAGTATCACTTGCCATAGTTTTTTTGATGTTTCATGATGAAATCTATTGATGATCTATCTATTGTAGGAATGTTTTATCTGTTAAGGATCATGTTTAGGATTGTTGATATGATTTTCAAATAGGTACATGGTAGTTTATACTTAGGAATTGTTTTAACTTGATTGTGATCTAATAATTTTGATCTTTTCCTTGGAATTTTTGATTTTGATGTTTGTTTTGTTTGTTGTATGCATTGGTAAAGGGTGAGTGTGACGATTGTTTATTATGGGTGATGATTTTATTATGTTCGTGTGATAATGGAGGTTCGACCTTTTGTAATTTTTTGAGCATTTGATGTTTTTTTTGTTTTTGAGAAATTTAGAAACAAATAGGGAGACCTAAAGGTACTGACCTAGTTCCTCGGGGGTCAATCATAGATAAGCCTTTCCTACATGACGAATGCAGAGACATCATAGTTTGACTATGTTGATCAACATTGTTTTTAGAGTTTTTCTAACTTTTTATGAATGTTTTTTTGGATTTTGAAAAGATATTTTGATGTCTTTTTGAATATTTGGGGACTAACCTAGGGCCTCAGATCTCATCAGTTATGATGGCCTTTCATACATTATCCACACAGAGGCTCATAGATCGCTTGTTTGATAAGAACATTTTTTTGACTTTCCTTTTTTTTGAATTTTTTTTGGATTTTGAATTTTCAACTAAGTTAAAAGACCATGACGAACACCTAAGGCCTCGAGGGATAATTAGAGATAAGCCTTGCCTACATTATACACGTAGAGACCACATAGTTCGACTAGTGTTGACTCAAAAGCATAACATGTTTTTGGGATTTTGATTGTTTTCACTTTGTTTTGATTTTGTTTATTTTCTAGATGTTTTTTATTTTGATAATTTTTTAATGTGATAGGATTTACAAGGATCCAATCTGCTACCAGATCCAAGAAGTTGCCCCCAGTTTGAGACAAGATTACCTTCTTTAGGGGAGACAGGTGTTGATGGTGCAACAAGGTTCAACACTTGATTAGTTACGAGCCATGATTGGTTTGCACATTTTATTTTGGGATGGATGGGCGAATGCTTTAGATAGTGTTGATAGATAATGATGCATGTCTTATTCAAATGTAGTGCATGTTTGCTAGGTTTTCACTATGTTACCTATCCTAGAAGCACCACAAAGTAGTTTTCACTTAAAGAACGTTTTATTTCTCTTTACCATTTTTCTTGATTTTTGATTTTTTTTGCTTTTTTAGATTTTTTGTTGAGATACTCTGATGTGTTTAAGTATAATTTTTCTTAAGATGGCTAATGTTCAACGGTTTGGCTAAAGGTTCTCCTTGAGGAGTAGCTAATTGATAAGCTCCAGAGCCATAATTTGTTGTGACGACGAAAGGTCCTAACCAATTTGGTTCAAACTTCCCCTTCCCCTCTTCATTTAGTTGGATCTTTTGATTCTCTTTTAGTACTAGGTTACCAACTTGAAAGTTTCTATTTTTGATCTTTTTATTGTAGCTTCATTTGAGACGATTCTGATAAACCTAGAGATGGTTTAACATGCTCAAACGCCTTTCATCTAGGAGTTCCAACTCATTCAATCTAGATACTCGATATTCCTCATTGTTGACCATGCCTTTTAGGTATATTCACAGTGAGGGGATTTCAACTTTAATAGCTAATACCACTTCAGATCCATAGACCAAGGAAAAAGGTGTGACGCCTATTGGTGTACGAATCTTGGTTTAGTAAGCCCATAGGGTTGAGTTAGTTGCAAATTCTAATCATGGCCGGTGTCATTAACAGTCTTTTTTAGTATTTTTAGGATGGTTGTATTGGATGCTTCAGCCTGACCATTTCCTTGGGGGTAGTAGGGTGTGGAGAATCGATGTTGGATGGAAAACTTTGAACAAAGCTCTTTGACATCGTGGTTTTTGAATGGGGTTTCATTGTCTATTATGATGATTTGGGGAATTCTAGATTGACAGATCAGATAATTCAAGATGAACTTGGATATCTTTTTCCATGTGACGTATGTTAATGGAATTACTTCTATCCACTTTGTAAAATATTCAGTTGCGGTGATAATGAACTTGTTCCCATTAAATGAAGCGAGAGATATCTTACCTACCAAGTCTAACCCCCACTACGAGAAAGGCCATGGTGTTTTTATAGGTCTCAGTTCATGTGCTGGTGCATGAACAAGGTCACTATGTTGTTGGCATTGACAACATTTTCTTGAGTACTAAATACATTCTTGTTCTATTGAAAGCCAATAGCACCCTTTTCTCAACAATTTTTGTAGTAGATTAGGTCCACTTGCATGAGGCCCAAAAATACCTTTGTGCACTTCTTGTAAAGTGGTTTGTGCTTCCTCCACGTTGAGACATCAAAGTAATGTTTAGTCTAGACTTCGTCTGTATAGGGTATCTCTTAAGACAGTGGATCAGGAGGTTCTATGGATAAAGGTATTATTTTGGCTTGCCATTGAGTCAGGAGGTATGATACCATGTTGGATATAGTCAAATGTATCTTGGTACCATGGTGAGTTAGGACCAAAAATATCACAAACCAGTTCTGATTATGAGATATTGAATGCTGGTATGAGGAATTCCTCTACAAGGAATTCATATTTTGGAATATTTTGTGGGATGTCGAAGAGCGAACCTATTGTTGCCATAGTGTATGTTGCTCTATTGTTGATCCAAGGAACCTGCTCAAAGGTGATGATGACAAAGTAATGTTTAAAATTGTCCACCATTCTTTTGTATGGCATTAGCTTGTCATCCTTTATTTGATACTCATCGTTTACTTGCCTTATGACCAACTGAGAATCTCCATAAACCTGAAGTTCCTTTATCCTCCATTTGATGGCCATCTTCAATCCTATGATTAGCGCTTCATATTCTGAGATGTTATTGGTACACAAAAATTATATACTATAAGCCTTAGGTATATTATCTCCCTGTGGTGTGAGAAATAAGATACCCGCTCTTGAGTCATGTTGAGTGTGGGACCCATCAAAATACAAGGTCCAACGGCTTGTTTGTTCTATTAGAAATATGCTTTCATCTAGAAATTCAATTGTTAGAGGCTGGTGATCGTCTGTTGGTGCTTTTTCTAGTTGATCTGCTATGATTTGTCCTTTGATATCTTTTTTTCTATGTACTCTATGTCAAATTCACTCAGTATCATTACCCATTTAACAATCCTACTTGTTAGAGCTATTTTTTCCAATACGTACTTTAGTGGAACTATTTTTGAGATCAGCTTTACTTGTCTGTTCAAGATACATAGTGCCTTAATTTATGTGCCACGAAGAACACCGAAAGACATGCTCTTTCTATGGGTGAATATTTCAATTCATATCCCACTAGTGTTCAATTGATATAATAGACTGCTCTTTCATTGTTATTGTCATCTAGTTGTGCTAAGAGAGCTCCTAGTGTTGCTTGTGTTGTAGATACATAGAGTATCATTGCTTTATCTGGAATTGGTGGCATTAATACTGGAGGAGTAAGTAGATACTCTTTGACTTGTTGGAATGCCTAATCACATCTGCCATCCCACTTGAATGTGATATCCTTGTGTATCAGATGGGTGAATGGATGACATTTGTATACCAACTGTGCAATGAATCTCTTGATGGACTATAGTTTCCCTTATAGACTTCTCAGTTGTTTCAATGTCCTTGGAGGAGGAATTTCTAATATAGCTTTTACCTTGGCATGATCTACCTCAATTCCTCTTCTTGATACTATGTAACCTAGTAGTTTTCGAGATGTTACTCCGAATACACATTTCTTTGGATTGAGCCTCAAGTTGTACTGTTCAATCCTATCAAATACTTTTGCGAGGTTGGTCAAATGGTCTTCTCATTTGATAGACTTTTTTAGTATGTCATCCACATAATCCTCCATAGTTATGTAGCATATCATGAAAGATGGTAGTCATTTCTCACTGATAGGTTTCCCCTGCATTCTTTAGACCGAATGGCATGATATTCTAGCAAAAGGTTCTCCACACACAAGTGAATTTTGTTTTATGTTGGTCCTCATGGGATATTTTGATCTGATTGTATCCAAAGAATCCATCCATCAATGATAGTATTTCATGCCCTACAATCAAATCTACAATCATGTATATGTTGGGAAGAGGGAAGTCATCCTTCGGGAAAGCCCTTTTTAGATCTCAGAAGTCCATGCAGATTATTATGCCCCCAGTGGGCTTGGATACTGGTACTCGATTTGACACCCATTTAGGATAATCAATTGGTCTAATGAATCCCATATCTAATAGTTTCTATAGTTCTACTTTTACCAAAAGTGCTATCTATGGATGCATCTTCCGCAGCTTCTGCTTGATGGGTTTAGCTCCAGGAAATACAACTAGGTGGTGTATGACCAATGCAGGATGAGTCCTGGCATGTCTGCATATGTCCATGCGAAGTTGATTTTCCTTTCATTGATAAATGTTGAGAATTTCACCTTTTCTTCAGGATTAAGTGATGTTGCATGATATGTGATTTTGGGTGTTTCTGGTGTGCCAACATTGATAGGTTTGATGTCTTCAACTAGGAGTGTTGATTTATCTTGATAATTTATGGTGGGGAGATTAAATGTTCCATCTTTGGGCACCTCAAAAAGGTTTTCACCTTTAGATGTTTCCTTTGTTTTTCTCTTTTCTGGATCTGATAAAGCCATATTGTGGTTTTCTTTAGTGGATCTCTTTTTGATTTTTAAATTTTGTAAGTTGTTTTTGTGACTAGAATACACAATCTCCCCTCTGAAATATGCTCCTTTATCTAGTTCCATTACAAACCATGCTTTGTGATCTCCTTGTAGTATATTGGTTTGAAGTCCCATGAACTCTACAATAGCCTCATCAATCTAGAACGTGTTTGAAACTGGAGTATGATGTTGTTGGTCCCAATCTATCAGATGTGGATAATACAAGGATATTTTGTCATGAGTATCTGTGAAGCTTATGGATGTTGTTGCTAGGTTAGGGAAATTGGTTTTTTTAAGGCTCCATAAGGTATCTAAGTTGTATTCACTAGAGTCATAAGAATCCCATTCATACTCATTGGATCTGTCTCGATATGGTCGTCATCAGATGTGGTCTTGAATGTAGGTTTAGTGATAATAGTATTTATGTTGAGGTTGTCAAACATGTTTTGGATATACAAATAGTCTTCTAGATGTTCACAAGTATTTGATGTCTCAACATTGGTAGAAGTAGCTTCTTCTTCGTAGGAAGTGTTTTCAATATTTGAGGTAATCACATTAGATGAACTGTAACCCAATCCAAGATTCTTCGAGCATTTTTCCATAATGATTGGTTCTCTTCTACCTTGTCCATGTAGACCAAGGCCACCTTGTCTAGTGAACCCCATTTTCTTTGCTAGTTGATACCCTTTGTTCTTTTCATCAATAGGAAGGGGGGTAGTGTTTATTCTCGTCCTTCTTCTTTGTAGATCCACGAAGATAAATCTTCTTCACATACTTCCTCATCTTGCATGTTGCCCCATTTGGTGAAGATGGTGGGTTTGACTATCATCATTACTATTTGAACATGTCTGATCTCTTTCGGTTCTCCATATATTTTGGTGTGGGGGGAAGCATCCCAATACAAAAGGACTGTTTGAAGTAGTATTCCCCATAGCCCTTTTCAAGTACTTGGATCTTGGTACCATATTTAGGTACCTTAGTTGATGATGGTGTAGTGGAGGACGAAGCTAGTGATGTTGGGTCAATGTATGAAAAGGAGTGAAAAGATATGTCATTGTTGGGTATTTGCTAGATTTTTCTATACTTTTCCTCCAATTTAGCACAATAATGGAAAGGTTCGGGGTCAACATATATGGTAATCTCCTTATTTTCATGATGAAACTTTAAGAATTGATGGAATGTAGATGGTACTACTTTCAAAGCATGGATCCATGGTCAAACCAAAAGAAGGTTGTATGGAAGCTCGAGATCCAGTACTTGACAAGTAGTTTCTATTATTACTAGTCCTATCTAAATAGGTAGCCTGATTGTACCTTCAAATTGTGCTCCATGTCATCATAAGCTTTGATGGTGATGCTCTTATTTTTATCTATGACATCATTAGAGTATCCCAGTTGTTTCACAAATTTTAAGGTACAAATGTTTGGACCTGCACCACTATTTGTGAGTACCCTCTTGACTTTGTGTTTGTGGACACCCAGTTCTAAAGGGGCTTGATTGTGAAATGATTTTTGTGGAAGTTCTTTCTTAGAAAAGACTAAATTATGGGTAGACGTGATATTACCAACCATGGCTTGAAACTGATTAGCGTCAAGGTTATTTGAGATTGACATTTCAACAAGAGATTTCTCCAATATTTCCTTATGTGCTAGTGAAGGTTTAAAGAGTTCAAGGATGGAGATTAGGGCAAGAATTTTCTTCCTCTGTGAGCTCAAGGGGGTTGTTTGTGACATCTTCTACCTCATACCCTAATGGATTTTGTGGTTGTTGTGAGGGGGTAGAATGGCTCCTTGGATCAAATTATTGTGGGATAGTATCACTTGTGGTGGACGTGTTTTTGGTTTGTTCCATGATTCTCTTGTGTTGTGATCTTGTTGTAACCATACATTGTGGGTCAACTATGGGAGAGGTGTGTTGAGATTTATAATTTTGAAACTCTCTAGTTGACAAAATTTTGGTAAAAGGGACCCTCTAAGTTGTTTTAGACCAATAATGTGAGTGGATGATAAAAAGGGTGAATGATATGGGGGATGAACTTTCTAAACTTTTGGAAAACACTTTTGACTTAAAGGTTTGATGTTTTTGATGTCTTGGATAAAAGGTGTTAATGAACATGTAAATCTTTAAGGTAGACTTGTGACCTTCAAGATAGACTATTCCAAAAATGTGATGACTAACTCAACTACGTGTATGGAAAATGATCCATTTCACACACCACATAGCTAAGTTAGGGGATTGGTTTGATAATTGTCTAAGTCCAAAGTGTTGGTGTGTCCAAAAGTTTCTAAAGTTGTTGGTGAAGTGGAATGTAAAATATGATGAAGGTGGATGAAATTTTTAAACCCAAAATATGTTAACCTAAAAGGGACCTTTGTTTTACAAGACCAAGATGGTGAGAAAAATGATATACCTCTAAAGTGATAATACCTTAAGAACTCAAGGATTTGGTAAAATAGAACTTGGACTCAAATGTTTGCAATACTTTCCTTGTTCCACTTTGCTTGTTTTGGGGAGTCAATTTTTTAACATACATCAATGTGGGGTGTTCCTTTGATTTAATTTTTGCTTAAGTGAGATTGTTTTCGTGAGGCGTGGGAAATGTCGGTGAGGGTCGATTACACTTGACTCATGATGAATCGAAGCATAACTTCGCCAAACATACCTGCATCTACAAACAAGATCATTCAAAATGGAAATCTAAACTAAGCATTTAATTGAAAATGAAATCTACAAACTACACAAAAAAATTAAATTCCTAACCTAGCCCATCTGAAAATTATCTTGTTTTGGAATTGGTGTCGTGTTGATGTGAAACGACGACCCTTTCCCAATCCCATGATTAGTGAGCCTGTTTCAATGTATTCTATGGAAGAGAATTGATGAAACCATTGTGATTGATGTGTGAAAACCTAGTTTATGTAAAAATGAACATGATGCAAGCTAAGTTACCATGATTTTATGCTACAAATGATCTAATTATGCTATTGCTAAGCTAAAAGATGAAAAACCCTAATTTATAAACAAGCTAAGATGGATACATGGAAGCCATTAATGGATGCTCTAAGCTATTATGCAATGAAAATGAACTAAAATAAGCTAACAAGTGAGTAAATTGAGAGTATGGATGCAAGTAAATTCAACAACATAAGTTTGCAATTGAAATTTGGATCCATTTGTCTCCAAATAGTGACCTATTTATAGGAGAGCAAATGAAGAATGAATGGTTGAGATTAAAAAGCTTAATCAATGGTTCAAGATGAAGGGAATGAGAGGCGTGGATCATGGATTCTCATCAATGGATGAGAATGCATGATAAAAGTTAATCAAGGGCCCACACTTGCCTCAAAAAAACACACTTTTGACCTGCTCACACAAGTCAAAGGTAACTTGTTCAAAAGGTTAAAAGATAACTTGCATTTGAATCCAAGTGAGTTGATTGGAGGAGAGAGAATATTCCTTTGGATGAGGAAAAAGACCATTTACAAATTAAAACAAAGTTTTAATTGTGCAAAAAAGAGGATAACGAATATTCTATGGGAATATTCCCTTTGCTTAGAGGAAAAATAGTTTAATTGCTAATTAAACAAGATTTAATTTATGCAATTAGGGTATTTGGAGGAATAAAGTGATATTTATCAAATTAGATGATTTAATAAATGGGGAAGAGATGAAATGATATTTAATTAAATAACTTAGGGTTATTTAATTAAATAAGATGACGTAGGGAATTAAATTAAATATTATTTATTTATTTAATTTAATGAGATGAAGTGTTAGTGCAAAAAGAGATGAATTAACCTGATTAAATTAATTAGGCCAATAGATGAAAATGATGCAATTAATTAATTAGCTAGGATAATTAAATCAATTAAGCAAAAAGATGATGGATTAAAGAGGAAATGATGTTAGTAAATCTAATTTAAATGTATGATATCGATTAGGACATTTTTCAGTGTCTATAGTTTCATTACCACATCAAGGAAGTCCTAATTAATGTCAAACTAAGAATGTATATGTCTAAGCAACCTTCATTTCACAAAGTCCATTATGTGAAAATCATGAAGCTAAGGCCATAGTTCCCTATGTTAACTTTGGAAAGTGTGGATTTAAATATAATTCCAAATATTTAGAAGCCATATAAGGATAAAATCCTTAGGGACAAGCAATAATATTAGGACTTTTAAAAAGGTATCCATACTTAATCCAAAGGGTTTGAAATTTGATTAATCATGTTGATGTGTATTTAAGATATTTTGGAACCAACAATGTGTCAAACTGACTCACAAGCAATATAACATTCCTAGCTCAACTGGGTACATATCTTCTTGGTGGGCTTATCTCATGCCCCGAAGGGATGATTTTACATGCAACATTGTGGAGGAACAAAAGCAAAAGAGCCCATTCTCTTTAAGCCTTTATACCTTGAGTACTCACAAGTTGGACTTGGTAAGTAACTTCTTGGAATCTAAGTTCCAATGCACCACTTTAAAGAATAATTCAAAATTGGACTTGGTTGGCTACTACAACAAGGTTCTTAATGATAGAAAATTGAGAACACCTATCGTTACACTACCATCTACT
This sequence comes from Sequoia sempervirens, assembly GCA_007258455.2. Lineage (NCBI taxonomy): Eukaryota > Viridiplantae > Streptophyta > Pinopsida > Cupressales > Cupressaceae > Sequoia > Sequoia sempervirens. The sequence continues at coordinate 107,032 of VDFB02244329.1, read as the reverse complement.
GGCCACTTAAAGCTCTTTAGTTGTTCTCATTCCACTTAAGGCATGGGATTAGGTGCAGTACGTTTTCACCCAAGATTAAAGCTACTTTCTCATGATTTTGCAACCTTTAATATAGCCCATCGGTAAAGGTGCTTTAAAAACTTGGTTATGAGTTCTCCATTATGGGGTGTATCTCATAGCAAGTCCTTTATTAAGGGTGACTCAAAGAAATAAAGTGCACTTGAGTATTTCTCTTCACTCAATATCACACGAAGCACAAGGGGAGTGGATATTTATTACAAGTGTATACAATCAAAGTACACTTGAGTGTTTCTCTTCACCCAAGATCCCACGAAGCGCAAGGGGAGTGGATAGGCACTACAAGTGTATACAAGAAAAGAAAGCACTCATTCATTTTAACTCCATAAAGAAAAATGACTTCATTTTAAGCACCAATGGAAGTGTTTGTTTGTTTTGTCCAATTTTAGCCAATATTGCAAAATGAGGTTGTTTGGGTTCAATTTTAACCAACTTTGAAAGTGAATTTTAACCCCAATGGACTTTTATTGTTCCTAAAACATAAAGAAAAGCACCATATGATGGGTTATAATTGTCCCATAAGTGTAAAACACTTTTATAATGTATGGTAAAATGATAGTATGCTTCTTCACTTCAATTTTTTTCAAATCTACAAAACCAATTAGCCTCAAGAGAAAAAAACCAAAAGTCAGTAAAGTATTCGAGAGCGTATGAAACCAAAAATTTAAAGCACATGTGTAAATTAACTCTCTATTTTCTTTACCAGTGAAAATCATCATTTAAATTGACAAAAGTGTCGTTATAATTCAGGTGTGTCACTCTAGTGAAGTTTTGAAGGCATCGCTATGGAACAAAACAATGACGACAAATGCAATCCAAAAATTAATATGCATTGCTATATTTAAATGTGTCAATAAATTTAATATGTGTCACTATAATGCAATAAAATGCATCGCTCTATGGTGACACGCTTCAATAGTGTCGTTGAATCCATCAAAAGCATTGTTGTTTCTCCAAAACCTGCAACTCATGGAAACTTAAGAAAAATTCATCAAACAAAGTTAGTAAAGCCCTCCTTCTAGCGCCAAAATCTAATTGTAGTAATATTATAGGTTAAATACACCATATCCTAATGAATTTAAGAATTATTTGACCCTCTAAGCTACAATCCCAATGAGATGTTCAAAAGCTTCAAAAACTAAGAAACCATTAAACTAAACATGAAATAAACATGAAAGCTTAAAAGAAACTTAATCTAAAACTCCAAACCTTATCCCATTGGGGGAGTGGTGTCGCATTGATGTGGAATGGTGACCCTTTCCCAATCCATTGAATGATATGATTAGTTAACCGACCTCCATTGTTGAAAAATTAAGCTAAATGTGATAAAATGATGCTATGGATGGATGAAAAGATGAGAAAGCTTGAAAATGGTGCAAGTATGAATAGAGATATTGATGACTCAACTTACACACTCAGATGCTCGAACACCAAAAATTGATGGTTGTGATCAAATTCCATTATAAACTCTCTCTATTTGGTTTCCTTCCAATCTTCAAGTTCCTACTTCAAAAATTTACACTTTTGTTGCACAACGAACTACCTTCAAGATTTAACACAGAGATGAAACAAAGCAATGTAAATTACATTAAATGAATGCACACCAAAAAGTTTCAATTTTCATTTTTCCAACACCACATTGGCTGGAAATGGAGGTATGAATCCACAAAATAAGACTTCCACTCAAATACAAAGACTCATGCCAGCAATGCAAGGAAGAATTCTCAGCATATCAATTACTAACCAAAAGAAAAAACACACAAAAACCAATTCCACGCCCATCTGGAGGTTGCAACAATGAATGGTTAATTTCATTTAAGGAAAATGCTCACCCAAACTTCAACTCACTTTCTTCTTGCACAGTTCTACAACAAACCACGCCTCCCTTGTAGCTATTCAATTTCCACGCTGAAAATATTCTCTCTTGTATTTCTTGCACCAACCTCTTAACTCTCTTCCCTGCATTGAAATTTGGTCTTTTTTTTCTTTGTTTTCTTGCTGCTCTCCAATTTCCCACAAACAACAACTCCTCCTTTTATTATCTATACCCCTGCTTCTTTGGCAGCGTAGCTTTTGCAAAGTCCAATATGCATTTGTATGGGCTTCAACTTGCACTAACTCTATTCCCATTCATGGTGCCTCCATTAGTTTGCAACGTGCTCTCATTCTATGCTCCACTACTTGCCCTAATTCGATGCTTCTTTTTTTAAAAAACCTTGGAAACTAAAAATTAATAAGACAACTGCTTCTTTTTTGGACTCCTTTCTCATTGCCTATGCCCTACCTCTCAATCTCTTTCCCAATTGGAATTCATTTTTTTTCAAAGCATAACTGGATATTGTTTTTAATTGTCCAGCCTTTGTAGGCATGTGTTTGTATTTTATCCAATTGCAAAGTTCCAACAAACCTCCAGCAAGTAGTGTAACTACATAATGCACCATTCCAGCCAAGATTCAAACAAACAAAAACACCAAACAAAAAAAATTAAAAGTAAACCAAAATTTAACAAAAATCCCCTATGTCAGGCTCCCCAAGAGACAAAAGAAACATGTGCTCCTGCACATGAGGTCATCAACCTGAAATCATTTTTCTAATTTTTTTCTTCCGCGTCTTCCAACATCGCTCTAGAACAACTACCATGTTTTCTAGTTGTTTTCGTTCATTTTCCTTTTTATTTTTGTATCTTTCCCTTCTCGTGTCTTTTTCATCCACAAGCCTCCAAAGCTCCATCTCACGTTCATACATATCACTATCACAGTTTGGTTCCACATTCATTGCATTTTCTTGTTTTAAAATCTTCTCTTTAACAATTTTAGTCAAAGATTCAAAAGCATCACTATTTAAATCATCCAAATCAACTTGCTTACCATCATTAGTCCTCTTTTCCAGCCATTCTTCTTTAATATCCAATAGCTCTTCCTTTTCCACAACAATAGCTTCTTTATCATCAGCTACCAACTTCATCTTTGTATCCTTCATTGTCCCATTTTTCTTCCTATCGTCATTAGAAAGTTTCTCCATCCACTCTTGTCCTATCACTAAGAATTGCACCCACAAATCTTCTACACTCGCAGCACCTTGTTTTTCCTTCACTTCTCTGGGGTAATGGTGCTCACTTAGCAATTCTTTGTTATGCAAACCTTTTCCATCATCTCTTTTCAAGGCAACTGAACCTTGTCTTCTTCTTTTCTTCACAATCAACTTCGCCGGCCACTTCAACCTCTTTGTCATGGACCAATACCAATCACATTCTTGGCTTCTTTCCTCAAGCCTTTGCTTCACCAATAACTTGAATCTCTCCAAATCTCTTCTTAACTTTGCCATTTTTCTTTCAAATTCTGAATCTTGTTTCTTCATATTGCCTTTCTTCTTGATGTTTTCCTTCTTAATTTGTTGTCGTGTCTTTTGATACCTCACCTAGGGATCCTCCTTTCTTTTCTGCCTAGTCTTTTGGTAACCAGGTTCCTTTCATCAACCTGTCATTCTGCAACACACATATCTATCCAAGAATCTAAGAACACAACAAACTCCTTCATCACACCTTTTGACACTCTCAACTTCTTCTCAAACCTTTCAAAGCTCTCCCAGATCTTTCTCTCTCTGATACCAAAAATGATGACTCAACTTACACACTCAGACACTCGAACACCAAAAATTTATGGTTGTGGCCAAATTCCATTATAAACTCTCTTTATTTGGTTTTCTTCTAGTCTTCAAGTTCCTACTTCAAAAATTTATACTTTTGTTGCACGGCGAACTACCTCCAATATTTAACACAGAGATGAAACAAAGCAATGGAAATTACATTAAATGAATGCACACCAACAACAAGTTTCAATTTTCATTTTTCCAACACCGCGTTGGTTGGAAATGGAGGTATGAATCCACAAAATAAGACTTCCACTCAACTACAAAGACTCATGCCAGCAATGCAGGGAAGAATTCTCAGCATATCAATTACTAACCAAAAGAAAACACACACAAAAACCAATGCTACGCCCATCTAGAGGTTGCAGCAATGAATGCTTAATTTCATTTAAGGAAAATGCTCACCCAAACTTCAACTGAATTTCTTCTTGCACAGTTATACAACAAACCATGCCTCCCCTATAGCTATTCAATTTCCACGCTAAAAATATTCTCTCTTGTATTTCCTACACCAACCTCTTAACTCTCTTCCCCGTATTGAAATTCAACCTTTTTTTTCTTTGTTTTCTTGTTGCTCTCTAATGCCCCAAAAACAACAACTCCTTTTATTATTTGTGCCCTTGTTTCTTTGGTAGCGTAGCTTTTGCAAAGTCCAATCTACATTTTTATGGGCTTCAACCTGCACTAACTCTATTCCCATTCATGGCGCCTCCATTAGTTTGCAGTGTGGTCTCCTTCTATGTTCCACTACTTGCCCTATTTCGATGCTTTTTTTTTAAACCTTGGAAATTGAAAACTAATAAGACAACTGCTTCTTTTTTTGGACTCCTTTCTCACTACCTACGCCCTGCCTCTCAATATCTTTCCCAATTAGCATTCATGTTTTTTCCAAAACATAACTGAATCTTGTTTTTAACTGTCCAGCCTTTGCAGGAATGTGTTTGTATTTTCTCCAATTGCAAAGTTTCAACAAACCTCCAACAAGTAGTGCAACCACATAATGCACCATTCCAATCAAGATTCAAACAAATAAAAACACCAAACAAAACAAATTAAAAGTAAACCAAAATTTAACAAAAATCCCATGTGTTAGATATTATTCAAACGGGAAGCATAACTTTACTCTAAAAAGGTGGATCCATTTCTCTCCAAATGGTGAAGTATTTATAGGAGAGCAAATGAAGAATCAAGGGTTGAGATTGATTTGATCGATCAACAGTCAATATGGAATCAAGGGTGAAGGCATGGATCAAGGATTCTCATCAATGGATGAGAGTCAAAGATCACATGGATCAAAGAAAGCATCAATGGATGAGAATGATTCAAACAAACACACTTTGTAACAACCTTGAAAGTTTGTTACAAATTTTGTTTAAAAATGACCATTCCCTCTTTGGAGCCAAATAGGAGAATATTCCTTTCGAATATTCCCTATGCAAGTGGATGGGTGAGGAAAATTAGCAATTTAGTAATTAAAACTAAGTTTTAATTGTGCAAGATGAGGAATGTGAGGATGTCCATTAAATAATTTATTTATTTAATGAGAGAGGGGGAAGCAAGTGACATTTAATTCAATAATAATGGATTATTTAATTAAATGAGAGGACTTAGGGGGTTTAAATTAAATAATTTAATTTATTCAATTAAACGGGATGAGAGGTGAAGTTGAAAGGGGGTAAATTAACCTAATTAAGTCAATTAGATTAATAGATGAAAATGATGCATTTAATTAAATAACTAGGCTTATTTAATTTAATAGATGAAAAGAGGATGAAATTGAGGATGAAACGATGTTAGTGATCAAATTCAAGTGTGTAATACCATTTAGGACAATTTTAAGTGTCTACAGTATGTATGTCAATCGAAGGGATTGTTTGTATAAGTGTTTTATAAAGATAATAAAATAGGGTTACGTATATATGTATATGTGGTATATAGATATATATATTAATATATATATGTGAGTTATACTAACATATATATATATATAATCATACATATATGTATATACGTAATACTATTCTTTATTTAAATAAATATGTTTGTAAACCTTATGAAATAAATATATATGTATATGTATTAAATATATATATACTGATATATTTATGTATATATACTATGGAATATATATATACATATATATAATATATTTATAAGATATGAAGTTATTAATATAAATCATAAAACGCATAAAATAGTGTTGCTCATATTAATAGTAATATGCAGCAATGCATATAATACATATTCCATGGGCGCATGAAGCATAAAGCACAACTTTATGTGGTGAATAAACTAGTGCATAAAGTGAAACGTGACCAAGTCAAACTTTTAAACAAATCACGTACAAAGTATGCAGCTATGTTAAGTGCTTAAGAGATGCAGTAAATGTTGTGAGTAGCAAGGAAAAAGTTTGCAAGTCGCACCTGTGAAGGTGGTGCCAAAGTGGCGCCATATATTGAAGAGGTTGTAATGCAAAAGAAGTCTATGAATTCAAATAAACCTGCAAATAAGTATTTTGAATCAGTCAGGTGTAAACTTGGAAATATTTTGAAATGGAATTTGAATTGGGAAACTTGCTTTCATCTTGCTATCCCAAATGCTTAGTCGACTCAGCCATGAAACTATCATGTGTTGCAAACCTGTGAGTGAGTCGTTGCATGAGGAAGAAATGTGGTAGATATACTTGCTTGTTTGTAGCCTTTGGTTGCTCACAAGTTAGTATAAATAGAGGTGACCATTCTACCAAATGCTACACTTATCTTTCTAAATATCTTGATGGTGTTTTGTTGTGAGTTTGAGAGCTTGTGAGTTGAGAGTTATTTTGGTATTTTGTATTTGTGGTTATTGTGTGTTTTGTGAGAAGTGGAACTTGGAGGAGGTGTCAACCAATTTGAGCATTCATACTAAGAAGGAATTAAATCATTTGGAGCTTATACAAGCATGCTAGTTTCTATTCCTTTGTCTTTATGTTGCAAAGGATAAATTAGTTATTTACTATGTTGAGAAAAGAGTGTTTTTGAATAAGTTTGAGTTTGTTTGATTCAAGGATATGCAATATGTTGTAGAATATATCTTGTTGATTATGTCTTTATGTACCCTATATATGGGAGCTTATTTGAGTATAACGTAGCTATATTATGTGTAGTTATCTTCATTATACGAAGGAGTCTTTGTTAGACATATGTAGCATTATACAAGATGTTTTTTAAGCACTTTGGCAGTATAGTCATATTGTTATGGGATGAATATGTGGGGTTATTCCTGGGATTGGTCAGATCCGTGGGAAAGGGGTAACCTAAATACAAAGTATAATGGTCATTATAAACCAAATTGAGCTAGGAAGGTGGGTGAATGTGTGGCGTCTACTCTAAGTTAAGGGTATTGGAAACTTTGGCCAAAGTAGTGTAAGTAGCCACTATTTACACTATCGATTTCACTATGATTTGGGATTACATGCTAGGCATGGGAAATTCATACATGTAAGTTGTAACCATTGTATGTCAGTCTAGAAATGTATAAGACACAACACCAAGATTGAAATAGGCTAATGTTATGAGGTTACCAAACCAATCTCTTTGTCAAAGGGTAGGGCCATCTTACCAGCTATGTAGATGTGCGAGGGATTATAGTAAGTCTGAGGTTGGCAGAAAAGTTCTTGAGTGATGCTTCTCCTCTTCAGTTGGCAGTCGATATTTGAGGGGGAACTCTTGGACCATTGTACTTTATACTTTTTGTAAGATTGTTTAAGTTATGTATGTAATTTATATCCATCTCTATTGAAATTAAAAATATGAAATTTCATATGGAATTCATGTATCATCATTATTTGAATCAATGAAAGGAATTATTTTGTATGTAATGGAAAATTTTGTTCAATATGTTTTAAACATTCATTTATTCTTCAAAGGAAAAGAAAAAATGTATTTCTCTTAAATATTATATGCATAAACTATTCACTTGTGGGTAAAACATAGGAAAATTACTGTGTAGAACAATGGGCATGTTACAAGAAAGTACTGTAGTTTTTTTATCATCAATTGGTTGAAACTCATCAAGTGGAACAAGACAATCCATAATAGGATCCTCTAGGAATGACAACTCATTCAAGTGTCCATACATATCCTAAATTCTATTAATAAGGTCATGAAGGATATCAACACCACCAGTGGCCATTTGTGTGTCAAGATCACAACTACAACTAATTACTCCTAAGATATGTTTAGTCTTTATGTCACACACAACTCTCTTCCATTTGGATGATGGTTTAGAAACTATTCCATAGAGATATGGAAAAATATTAAGCCACCCAAAATGTGTTAGGATTCCATCTCACCAAGACTTAAAGTTCCATCTATTCAACCTGATTATAGCAAGATGCCTTTTGATAGGTCCATGATAAAATCCTCAACTTTAGTCACTTAATAGATCAATCAAGAGACATAAGCCAAAAAAAGCATAAGATTAGCCCCCCAAATTTACACAATCATGGAACCCCCTAGGAATATATGATTTGGAACTTTATACTTCTAGTGTGATTATAAGTGTCACCAAAAAATAGTGAAGTGGACTTGATCTTAGTGATTACAGATGCCAAATTTTTCCACATCTCAAATTACAATTCTAACCTAGAATGGGATCAATTTGATCACACCACTACAAAGTACACAAAATTATTCACTTTAAGATAATTTAACCCAAAAATGTTACCATAGGAGCGATAACGAAGCCCCGAAAGTTCCCAAAACAAGAATGGCTCAGCAACAACTATGAAAGTCTAAAATTTATGGAAAAGCTAGGCACTAAAAGAAAATTTTATTACACCATTGTGAAGAGCACAAAATTATACCCCAAATCAAAAATAATTCTCGCAAAAAGGAGCTTGTACGACTGAGATATTCCCTTTCGAAGTTGAGCCTCCAAATCAAAACTACAAATGAGAGGGGGGTGACGGGGTAAGAATTTTAAAAGGGGATGTTGATGTAGTGCTAACATCAGTAGCTGAGCTAATTAAAATTGATGGCTTTCATGTTGCCATAGTTGAAATATTCTCTACATGCACGAAATATTCATTGAACGACACAAAATCTTCTATGAATGAATGTGATAGAATATATATGGTATTTATCAATATATTCAGCCTTTTTTGTAGAATATTCTATCAATGTTGGACCATAGTTTTGATGCTAGTGGGTCACATCAAGTGGGGTGTTGCCATATGGCAGTACTATAAGGGTCATGGGTGGTACTCTACAATGCCATGAGTACCAACAAGTACCTCCAAATAAAAAAACAGTAGAAAATTTGATATGTATATATTTTTTAATTATAAATATAACAAAAAAGTTTAAAAACATATTTTGCTGACTGTGAATTTTATTACCGTACAAATTGTACAATCAACTGTACGACATTGAGGAGAAATTTTTTTTAGGGCTCAAGTCAAGTGCTCAAATTTTGATGATTTGTTAGTCGGCCTTAGGTTTTTTGAGCCTCCTGGATGTGATGGTAGGGTTTTTTTTAACCCAAAGTGCTCCAAAATGTAGCTAGCTCGTGGCTCATATTTATACCAATAATCTCCAATTTTGACTTGCAATACGAAGCCACAAAGAAAAAACCCCCAAATTTGGTATTTCTTTTGAAGATTTTTCTAATTCTCCAAATCATGATTCAATGCAAGAGGAGAGCATACCCAACTTTTCAAGATCCACCAAGATTTGTAACCTATATCTCTCAATAAATAATATCAAGAAGCAATCCCACAAGCCTTTGTACCATGTAAGAGTTGGTATGGAATACTCTACACCATGCAAGATTTGGTTGAAGATTATAACCACCCAAGATCTAGGAACTTCATCAAATCACAAGAGAGATTAGTTGTGAGAGAATAATGATAGTCTATGAAAGGATGCAAATGATAGATTATGATTGTTTGATCGTTGATTTACACTTGAGACCCCTTGGATATATAGCCAAGGTGAGAGATAGGATTAGACAAGATCATGACATGTGTCTTAATCCTATGTCATGAGATAACTAATATTAAATGACCTAGGACACAATCATTAAATTTTAAAAGATAAGATCTTATTACAACTAACAACCTTCTAGAAATGGGTAAGAGCATCTTGAAGGTGAGTCCACGAAACATGGAAGTTTTTGCCTTAGGCAAAAAAATAAAATTGGCTTGCAAAAAATGGGATCTCGCTTTTTAATAAACAGGATCTCGTTTAGCTTCGAGATCTCGAGCCTAAATTCTAAACGAGATCCTTCTTTTTAAAAATTGGGATCCTATTTATTAATGTGTCCTGAAGTGGCATTTGGGAAACGAGATCCCGATCTTTACAAAATGAGATCCCATTTTTAAGTGGTATTTATTTTTAAAAATAAACGAAACTCAATCATTTCTTCAGCGCACGAGATCCCAATTTTGCATAGCAGACAACGACCTCCAGGTAAGCCTCCACCCCCATTTTTTTTTCATGTTTTTTTGAAAATTTTAACACAATGAGAGATTTTAGTATATTTTTTGATTTATTTAGCGTTTTATGTATTTTTATTTACCTATAATAGAAGAAATGTTGATTTGTAGAAGAAGAAGAAGAAAAAATGAAATGAAACCCTCAAGATATTGAATAGAAACAAAAAAATCAACCTTAAATTGTATCCTAAGAAAAAAAAAATTATCTTTTGAAACCTAAATTGTTCAATCAAACCAAAAAAAAATTGCATTTGAAAATCCTAAATTGAAAGGAACAAAAAAAAATTGCATTTGTAAACCCTAAATTGAAAGGAAACAAAAAGAATTGTATTTGAAAACCCTAAAATGAAATGAAATAAAATAAATTGCATTTCAAAACCTTGATTGTTTTTTGAAACCCTAAATTGAAATCAAACAAAAAAAATGCATTTGAAAACCATAAATTGAAATGAAAGAAAAAAGTTGCATTGAAAACCCTCATTGCTTCTTGAAACCCTAAATTGAATTGAAACAAAAAAATTTGCATTGGAAAATCCTAATTGAAATCAAACAAAAAAATTTGCATTTGAAAATGTTGATTTCAAGCTTAAGAATATTTGATAGTGTAATTTAAATTCATTTGCATTGTTTAAATGTTTGAAATTTCATTTGCATTGTATGGAGACAAGTATGTAGGCATGCCTACAGAAGAAATTATTCGATAGATTTAGGTTGATACATAATAAATTAGGGTCCTTGATATTGACAATGAAATAGGATTTGATAAATATTATGCATTTAAATGTGTATTCATTAAGTTAGAGAGATGTGTCAAGAGACGCAATCAATTAAACATTATGAACATAGATATAATTAGATTATAAAACAATATGTTAAACTTTACTTGTGGGACTAGTGGATCATTAGAATTGATATAAATTATATGCTTCTATTACGGATTATGCTCAATTATGTGTTTCTATTACGAATTATGCTTAATTGAGTTAATAATATGGGCCTTATGCATCTATTATGATTCATACTATCTTACAACATGATACTATACCATAATTTGTTGCAATTTAAACCATGATTGTTAAAAATTGAGTAGATAGTTAAATTTCCTCACTAGAAGAGTAGAGACCTCAACATAATTTTATGATCACTTATATACTTATATGGTAGTTCAATATATATTCTATTTTTATGGATCTTCAATGAGTAAACATATGTGTGAAGCCTAGGATCAAACCCATGTTTGCAAGGTATCTAGCTCTAGAGCATTATAAAACTTGGTCAATAATTATATGGGAAAATAACTCCATCATAGAAGTAATCTAAGGAAATAGTCAGTCTATTCATAAAATCAAAAATATTCATAAACTAATGTTCTTGCGATAAATCAAAAATATTAACCCCCTTACTTTTCATCTTATTATCCTAAACCCTAAACCGATGTCTTAAGGGGTCCTACTATGAAATTTCTTAAGGGTATCAAAGAAGTTTTCAAAATTTGGTGAAGTTTCCCAAGGAAACCAAATTTAACAATAACAAGATCGTGCAAGATTATAATATGAATGAGATTTCATGAGAGGCCGGTCAGTCGAAACAAGAGCTATCTCAATCAATTATTCCACAAGAAAATGTAGTTCTGGTAAGTCCATTGTATCAGAGCCAGGTTACAAACACTGGACGCTCTGGGTAATCGTGAGCCCATTAGGTTGACCTAGTACGTAGTGTCGCTATCTATTAGCCTTGGTTGATTAGTATCTAAGACTCGTTATTGTTATGTGTAGGAACATGCCTAGGCGAGGTGGAAGAGGTCATGGTAGAGGTCAAGGTGGAGGCCGAGGGCCAATCCCTCAGGTTACTCCCCCTCTGAGCCCTCATCACAGTGATCAGGCAGAACAGTTGGATCAGAGGAATGAGGGACATAATCCCGAATAGTTAGGAGTAGAGGGTTCACAGATACATCCTTTATTAGAGGAGGTCCTAGCTCGACTTGGGCCTAGACAAGAAGTTGAGCATGAGGTTGTCAGAGAGAGAGATAGATCTCCTAGGAGAGTAGATGATACAGTGCATCAGGATGCTATTATTGCAGGACACATGAGGGATTTACTGAGGGCACGCCCTCCTACCTTTGATGGTACAGGAGGTGGCTTAGAGGCAGAGACCTGGCTACTAGATTTGGGCAGATGCTTGGCCATGCACCCTTACAGTAGCAATACCCGTGCGAGATGCACTATTATGCATATGAGAGGATTCGCCTCTACCTGGTGGCGCCTGGAGGAGCAGAAGCTCCACTTAGATATTGGGTCAGTATCTTGGGAGATGTTCCTAGAGAGGTTTAGAGCATGGTTCCTATCAGAACACTGGAGGCAGCGACGGGCTGACGAGTTCCATGATCTACGTTAGTTGGCTCTTTCTGTTGAGCAATATGAACATAGATTCTATGAACTCAAGCAGTATGCTGGAATTGGCGATGATGAGCCTATGCTAGTACAACACTTCATGAGGGGTTTAAATTCCCGCATTAGTGGTGGTGTCAGAGTCTTTGAGCCAAAGACTATGGAAGTTGCGGTGGAGAAGGCTCGCATAGTGGAGGAGAACCTTGTTATGGCATTAGGTGGTCACATAGGAGTGTAGATTGGCAGTGCTCTTGCAGCAGGTTTTAGTCCATAGGGTGGACAGGTACAGACAGGAGGTTCCTCTAGGAACCAGCAGACACCCTCAAAGGGTGGGCAGCAACAGCAACAACGTACACCTCAAAAAATAATAATCCACAACCACAACAAGGTAATAGTCCTCAAACAGGAAAGGGTCGCAACTGGTGGCGCAACAAGCACAATAGGAAAGATCAGCCTGCGTAGAGTGCTCAGTCTATCGTCAGTAGAGGTAGTTTCCAGCAATCCAATGCACCTTCGGGTGGCAGAGGATTCGGTAGAGGCACAGGTTGTTACTCGTGTGGACAATAGGGACACATTGCTAGGCAGTGTCTGATGAGAGGTTCTTCTAGTTTTGGGCCTTGACCTATAGCTTCGGAGCCTACAGTGGGTGATGCAGGATGATCACATACAATATATGTTGCGGTTAATGACCGCCAAGACGATCACCAGAACACAGTGGTCGAGACTTCAGGTAAGTTACATGGTGTTAGTGTTTCCATTCTTTTTCATTCTGGAGCTACCGACTCGTTTATTTCACTGACCATCGTTGACCGATGTGGTCTTGTGGCGGTAAAGAAAGGTGGTAAGTGGCAGGTTGAATTCACCTCAGGGGTGAAAGTAGCTGTAGAGAACTTAGTACATAATTGTGAACTTAAAATTGGTACATTAACTACTTCAGTAGATTTATATGTTACACCTTTAGGATCGTATGACATAGTTCTAGGTATGGATTGGCTAGCATCTCATCATGCTGTGATTGACTGTCGACTTAAGACAGTTAGTTGCATTAATGATTTAGGTGTGAAAGTGGAAATTATAGGTGTTCAAAGACCTCTCTCTTTGCGGATGATATCTGCTATGCAATTAAAGAGATGTCTTCGTCAGGGATGTCAACTGTTTGCAACAACAGTTACGGACTTGGAAGAAGGTGAGAGTCGAGAGGTATCTCTTGATGATCATCCTATTCTTAGGGAATTCGCAGACGTGTTTCCCGATGACATACCTGGAATGCCACCGAAGAGGGATATTGACTTTAGAGTTGACCTAGTTCCTGGAGCTCAGCCTATATCAGAACTCCATATAGAATGACGACTCAGGAGTTAGAGGAACTTCGTATCCAGTTAGAGGAATTATTAAAAAAGGGTTTCATTCATCCAAGTGTTTCCCCTTGGGGAGCACCTGTCATCTTCGTAAAGAAGAAGGATGGGTCACTTAGACTGTGTATTGACTATCGTCAATTGAACAAGGTTACGATTAAGAATCGTTATCCTTTGCCTAGAATCGATGACCTTTTCGATCAAATTAAGGGAGCTAATGTGTTCTTTAAAATTGATTTGAAATCTGGTTACCATCAATTGCGTATTGCTAAAGCTGACATTCATAAAACTGCTTTTTGTACTCGTTATGGGCACTACGAATTCACAGTAGTACCATTTGGGTTAACGAATGCACCATCAGTATTCATTAGTTTAATGAATGGTGTCTTTCGTACATACCTTGATCGCTTTTTCCTTGTATTTCTCGATGATATTTTGATCTATTCGAGAAATATGAAGGAACATGAAGAACACTTGAGACAGGTATTGCAATGTTTAAGGGAAAATAATTGTATGCGAACCTGAAGAAGTGTGACTTCTTTCAAACTGAGGTAAAATATCTTGGACATGTGATATCTGGAAAAGGTATTGTTGTGGATCCTTCAAAGATTCAAGCTATTGTAGATTGGCCCGCGCCTACTAATGTAGGTGAAGTTCGTAGTTTTATGGGTCTAGCTGGTTACTATAGGCGGTTTGTTGAGGGATTTTCTAGAATTGGTCATCCTATTACTTCTCTTCAGAGAAAAGGGAAGAAGTTTGTTTGGACAGAGCAGTGTCAGTTGGCTTTTCAGACACTTAAAGAAAATTTGACTAATGCGCCTATACTAATTGTTCTTGATCCTACTAAGGACTTTATGGTTTGCATAGATGCATCCTTAGAGGGTTTGGGAGTAGTTCTGATGCAAGATGGGCGTGTGATTGCTTATGAGTCTCGCAAACTCAAAGATCACGAATTAAACTATCCCACTCATGATTTAGAACTAGCTGCAGTTGTGCATGCATTAGTTCGGTGGAGGCATTTCTTATTAGGTCATCATTTCGAACTTCATACTGATCACCGTAGTCTACAATACATTTTCATGCAACCTAACTTGAATGCTAGAGAAAGACGATGGATGGATTTCTTGTGTGAGTATGATTTTGAAGTGAGATATGTTCAAGGAAAAGAGAACGTAGTGGCTGACGCTCTTAGTCGTCGTCGACATGAGATCTCTGCTACTACTCTTGAAGTAGATTTGAGAGGTCAAATATTAGCAATACTACCTACTGATAGATTGTATCAGGAAGTGAGGTCAGAAATTGAATCTGGTAGACCTTTAGAAGGTCGATTTGCAGGATATGTCCTAGAACCGGATGGTATATTACGACATTTAGGTCGTATTTATGTACCACATTTTGAGAGTCTTCGTACATTAATTATGACCGAAGCTCATTGAGCTCCATACTCAGCTCATCCAGGTGTTAAGAAAATGCATGCCGATCTTCGGTAATTGTATTTCTGGCCTGGTATGAAATGTGATATTGTTGATTATGTATCGAGATGTCTTGAATGCCAGCGAGTCAAAGCTGAGCACCAACATCCCGCTAGATTATTGCAGCCACATCTCATTCCTGAATGGAAATGGGATATTATATCCATTGACTTTATTGTAGGGTTACCTACGTCATCACGTCGACATGATGCCATTATGGTAACTGTTGACCGATTGACTAAGGTAGCTCACTTTTCACCAGTACGATCATCTTACAATGCTTCATCCGTAGCTAGGATATTCATGGAGGACATAGTTAGATTGCATGGGATTCCTCGTAGGATTATTTCGGATAGAGATCCCATATTTACTTCAGCCCTATGGACTTCATTACAGCATGCTCTAGGTACACAGTTGAACTTTAGTTCAGCGTATCATCCTCAAACCGATGGACAAACAGAGAGAGTTAATCAAATATTAGAGGATATGCTTAGAATGTACGTAATGGACCAACAATCACATTGGGAGGATTATTTGTACTTAGTAGAATTTTCTTACAATAACGGATATTAGAGTTCTATAGGTATGCCACCATTTCAGGCATTATACGGTCGTCCTTGTCGAACTCCACTAAGTTGGGATCGACTAGAGGATAGAGTATTACTTGGACCTAAGATGCTTTGAGACATGGAGCAACAGGTTGACCGTATTAGAGAACATTTGATAGTAGCACAGGATAGGCAAAATAAATATGCCGATGCGCACAGGATAGACTGACAGTTTGTTGTTGGTGATAGAGTGTTTCTTCGAGTGCGACCATGAAAGAGTCCAATCCGTTATGGAAAAGGCTCTAAGCTTGCGCCTCATTTCGTAGGACCATTTGAGATCTTAGAGAGAATTGGTCCTGTGGCGTATCGACTCACCTTACCACCCAGTTTGTCACGTATTCATGATGTTTTTCATGTATCAGTTCTTAGACCATATTATCCCGACATATCTCATGTACTTGATTGGAATGCGTTACAGGTAGAGGACAGGTAGCTGGCTTTGGAGCCCGTGGCCATTCTACAGCGCCGGACACTCAGTTTCAGGGGTCGAGACATTGATCAGGTGAGGGTCCAATGGGATCCTAGCCATGAGGCTTCTGCTACTTGGGAGGATGCGACACACATGAGGGAACTTTATCCCTATCTGTTCACAGGCTTTCAGGAGCAAGCTTGATCCTAGGGGGGGGAGGATGTAGTACCCCTCCATTTATGCTTATGTTTTTTGTTGCATGTTTTTATACTGTTAGACTATGGTACTTTGTTTGGATATTTTGGATCGCTGATTTTGAGCGACAGTGGATTTATTTTGTGACATGATGATACATTGTATGGTGATATTTGATTTCTAACATGCTTTGATATAGCGTAGATGTTTCCTTCAAATGATTAGTGCTATGTACATATTTATGATGGACTAACTATTATTTAATTCGTTAGTCTAATGTGACATGTATTGGTGTGGAGAACGGAATCGCATCACTTGCTTGCGAGTGCCCTGTGATGTCCGTGATTTTCTCCGCACGGTGTGCCTGTACAATGGTTTATATATATATATGCATGTTATTGCTTGGTTGCAGGATTGCAGGTACATGACACCGACTCCACCTGGTTACTCAGGTTTGAGCGTGTCAAGACTCAACGGATATGTTGATTGGGAGGTAGTAGCATGGTTTATCCTAGTCTAGTCTATAACCCGGTCATAGTACATTGTCAGTTAGTTTGAGTCTTGGTTGTCTTGTTTGTTTCTGTTTGGATTATTTGTTTGAAAAAGAAAATTTTGTTAATTAATAATAGTTTATTATGTTTTAATTTACTGTTATTTAAATTAATTTTTTAAATGTTAAAGAAAATAGTTTGCATGTTATTTAATAAATTAATTAGTTTGTTTGGTTAAATAATTTGATCTTAGAGATTAAATTTATTTAATTAAATAAATTAATTAATTAAATTAAATTGTTTTAAATGAGTGAATAGATTTATTGAAATTTAAATATTATTTGGGAAATGGCATATTTTATTATTAAATATATTTGCAATTTAAAAATTTAAATTTTTAAATAAATAAAATGCATGCAATCTTGAGAGGCAAGATTGCCGAGAGGTGGTTAAAAGATATTTTGTACTTCTCGACATGTGTGCAAGTTGCATTTATTATTTTTGTTGAGGATTTTGCCGGAGGTTATTTTGGATCTGGAAAAATACATAAGAGGTTCTATTCTATTCTTCACGGGAAAATAATTGAGCTCTGTTAAAAAAAAAAATTGTATATGCTTTTTGGTGTTATTGAATACTTGTGGAAGTTCTTTGGTTTGTATTCTAGTTTGGGATTTGGAGTACGGAAAGAATTTTGGAAGGCTAAAGGCAACAACAGAGGTTTTCATCTCCAATCTCTAAAGCTTCGGGAATTCAGGTATTCTTCTTGTGGTTTTGATTTGTTGTTTTGAAAAGAATATCTGTGGAAGAAATTTCTTTAATTTAAATCCTCTGTATTTTTTTGGAAAAATCATTTACTGTTTATTCTCTGGGATTTATTAAATTTCTTTTCTTTCTGGAAAAATGAGTTTGTATGAAGGGAAATTATTGATATATGGGAAAATAAAATTTATATTTCTAGAATTAAAAATTGGAATTCATTTGGAAAATAAATTTTATGCGTACTGTGAAATTTGCCTATTTCCCTTTGAAACATTTACAGTTTCCCCTATTTCCCTTTTGAAACCCCGTTGAACTTCTGTAGAGTTTTCTAAAAATTCTCTGTATGTAAACTCTATTAATTTGTATGAATAAAATATATATTTCTACATATATATATTTTATCTTGAATATAAATTAGATTGTGAAAGAAACATATTTTTGAATATATGAATTTTTATTTTGTGTTAAATCGCTGTACAGGCAAAATTCGCTTTTTGGTATATTTTTTTTTTTTAAAATATAAAATCGCGTTTTTTAATGGTCGTCGTACGGCGAATGTTGAAAGGTTTTTAAAAAAAATAAATTTAAATAGTGCTGGGGAGGGCCGAAACCCTCCCCATTCCTTATTATGGTGGGCGCAGCCACCATGGCTACTGGGTGCAGCCCTGGTAAGGGCTGCGCCCTCTCCCCAACCTTGGGAGCCGCAGCTGGGCTGCGGTCTGTATAAGTTTTATTACTTTTAAAAATATCAAATGCGAATTTTTTTAAATGTGTTTTAAAATCCGAGTTTTATTTAAACGTTTTTATTCATATATATATATATATTTATATATATATATGGATATATATATATATATTGGTATGATTAAATATAATTAATTGTATATATATATATATATTTTTTTATATATATATAATTATATTTATTAAGTTAGAAAATAATTTTGATATTTTTAAAAAAATATATAAAATATTTCATTTATTAAATTATATTGCATGTGAAACCCAAAGATTAGATATTTCAAAAAAAATCAGAATGAAAAGAATATTATATTGTTTATTTGTAATAGGGAGTTGTATTTTTAAACATGATTGTAAAACTGGGATAATTGTGAATTTAATTTTCATGTTAGATGGTAGATAAATTATGTATCAGACGATTAATTTTATACAACTAATACTTGATTGAGTGGATTTAGTAAATCCAAATGATAGACGTGAAATTGCTTTAAGTTGGTTTAAATTTTTGTGTTGGGAAAATGGGGATTATTTTTATGTGATTTCAAGCCTTCCAGTTGCAGTCTCTTCAAGGGAGTAGATTTTACTATGGTTTCATGTGTTTGAACAAACTAGGGTAGTGCACCTGATTTTTGTGAACAGATTGTGATGTTCATTGTGATTTATCTGGCATTATATGTTAAATTTTGCGCACTTTGTCTACCCTAGATAAAGAACTTAGAATTCCTATGTTATGTTTAGGGGAGTGGCTCTGTGTAAGGGCCGACACACAAAGTGGTGTCAGGGTAACTTACAAAGAGTTAGTAAGTCAGTGATAACTAAACAACACAATAGTTAGATTAAAAAAAAATCTTTAACAAGATGTTTATGCCTCACTTATTGACTCTTGAGCTAGTTTAGTCTTGAGTATAAGATGAGAAGGCCTGGAATGGCAAATCGATGTCTTGTTTCTTCAAAAGACATTCGATTCCGCAATAGTATGCAATAGGGGCCGGGTTTCGTAAGAGGTTACCAGGGTAACCCAAGTTGGGGGCCGGAACCTAGGAAGAAACACAAGGGTAACCATTGCAATATTGTGATGACACTCCACCTAAAGTAACAGTCTACCTTGTGTACTTAGTACATTCGATTGTCTAAAATCTGGAAGCAATGTAACCATCAGTTAGTTATGTACTTGTGTCTAGGGTTAGTAGATTATGTCTAGGTAACCATATTACTATCTCCTAGCACGGGGGGTGGACCTACGGGTACCACATGGTTGGGTGGAACATGCACCTTACTCCGTTGGGTCCCCAGTTTATGATCATGGCAATGAGAGCTTCATGGATGGAGAGCTCGTATTTGGATGCATATGTATACTTCTTCATTGTAAATTGTAAATCTTGTATTTGAAAACATCCCTCAATTGTTTATGAGGTGAACATTGTAAAATGTAATTGTAACTATTTTTGAACTACCTCATCAGATGAATGAGTATTGTAATATCTTATCAAATACAATGTAAGAAGCATATTTGTACTTTATATTATCTTGAATGGAATTTCAAATGAAATGCAATGATTACTTTTATGTTTATGTTAATTAATATGTGCAATGCGAAATACTAAAGTCGTCTATGGAAACTCAAGTAGTGTAACATCGCGTAACTTAGTGAATGTATGCAACTAATTAACTTAATATTATTATAAAAAAAATAAATTATTTCACTATTATACTCAATTGCAACATTCCTTAGGTTATTAAGACGGGGCATTACATCCATTATTCAAAGGGCCACCCAAACTTCACCCTAAATTGTAAACCCTAAACCCTAAACCCTAAACCCTAAACTCTAAACTCTAAACCCTAAACCTAAAGAATTCATTTTGTCCTAGGACCTTAAAATGAAATTTGGTTGCCTTGGGCAACTCCACCAAATTTTTATTCCCTTAAGCCATGTCATTTTTTCTAAGACCTTACTACATAATCCCCTTGTCATCTTATTACCCTAAAAACCCTAACCAATGTCTTAAGGGGTCCTAATATGAAATTTCCTAAGGGGATCAAAGAAGTTCTCAAAATTTGGTGAAGTTTCCCAAGGCAACCAAATTTAACAATAATAAGATCGTGTAAGATTATAATATGAATGAGATTTCATGAGAGGTTGGTCATTCGAAAAAAGAGCTATCTCAATCACTTGTTCCACAAGAAAATGTTGTTCGCTAACTTGCAAGTCCATTATTCCAAGGACCACCCAAACTTCACCCTAAACCTTAAACCCTAAACCCTAAACCCTAAAGCATTCATTTTTTCCTAAGACCTTAAAATGAAATTTGGCTGCCTTGGGAAACTCTGCTAAATTTTTATTCCCTCAAGCCGTGTCATTTTTTCCTAGGACCTTACTACATAACCCCCTTACTTGTCATCCTATTACCCTAAACCCTAAAACAATGTCTTAAGGGATCCTAATATGAAATTTTATTAAGGGGATCAAAGAAGTTTCCAAAATTTGGTGAAGTTTCCCAAGGCAACCAAATTTAACAATAATAAGATCACGCAAGATTATAATATGAATGATATTTCATGAGAGGTTGGTCAATTGAAACAAGAGTTATCTCAATCAACTATTTCATAAGAAAATGTTGTTCACTAACTTGCAAGTCCATTATTCCAAGGGCCACCCAAACTTCACCCTAAACCCTAAACCCTAAACCCTAAACCCTAAACCCTAAACCCTAAACTCTAAACTCTAAACCCTAAACCCTAAAGCATTCATTTTGTCCTAGGACCTTAAAATGAAATTTGGTTTCCTTGGGAAACTCCACCAAATTTTTATTCCCTTAAGCCATGTCATTTTGTCCTAGGACCTTACTACATAACCCCCTTACTTGTCATCCTATTATCCTAAACCCTAAACCGATGTCTTAAGGGGTCCTAATATGACATTTCTTAAGGGGATCAAAGAAGTTCTAAAATTTTGGTGAAGTTTCTCAAGGAAACCAAATTTAACAGTAGTATACATGTTGTTTAGTGATTATAGAATCAAATTTAAAGTTTCAAAGTAGGATGACTCATCATAACAAATGATATAAGTAAGTATAATATTTAGGATATGTCCTAACAAGACGTCTTAAGGGGATGAAATACTTCAAAGTACATGTCTAATATTTAATCACAATTGATATAATTGATTTAACAACAATATACATGATATTTAGTGATTATACAATCAAATTTAAAGTTTCAAAGTAGGAAAACATGCACATTTAACAAACAAAATATATAGAATATTTATTTTGATACATAAAAGTATAGAGTATACTTGTGTATGTACATATATGTCAACTCAAAACAATGTTTACAAAATTTGGATATGCCATCTCAAGAACATTTGAAACTTGTGTCCGGAATGTAGTAGGTCTTCACGCCACCTGATATCAAAATGGTACAAGCAATATCAATGAAATCATCAAAACATACATATTTGAATTTATATAAAACTATCTATATGTACACAACTCAAGTACCCGTATTTAAAATTATTCCACACATGTGTGTAGGTTGAATATGCATCCTCTCCTTTTTGTTTTAAAGTATGAGATCAATGTGATGATGGCTTAAGGATACAAAAAAGGATAATAAATCAATTTTAACTATTAATGTACAAGAAATATCAATATATAATCAAAACATGCATTTAAATATAATTTAACTAATAATTGCCTATTTTTACCAAGTATTCCATGTTGTCTAGGTTGAATTTGCATGGACTCTCATTTTTGTGATGATGGCTTAAGGATTTATAAAAGGAAAATTTAAATCAATTTCAACTAATAGCATGCTTGAGGAATATCAAAACATGTATTTATTCTATTTAAAAGGACAATATAAAACTAAAACTATATTTACTGTATTTACTTATTCCATTGTACTATCTGCATGCTCTCTTTTTTTCAACGCATCTATGATTGTCTCATGCTCTTCCATAGAAATTTTCCATAGCTCTTTATTTGTAGGTCTTCCATAATACCGATCTAGTTTTATATTTGTTGTCACCACCAAATGTGAGTAGTGTATAATCTTTGAATGCAAGCAGACCATTCTTCCTTATTATGTATTTTTTGTAGCCAAGTGCCAACGACCACCATCGATCCTATTGGATAACATGATAGCCATCATCAAAGAAGTTCTCAAAATTTGCTTAAGGGGATCAAAGAAGTTCTAAAAAATTGCTTGAGGGGATCAAAAACTTGTTATCAAAATTTGCTTAAGGGGATGTCTTAAGGGGATCACTATACCTATTAGATAATGATATCCATCATCATCTTCTCAAGGTGTTATTAACTTATGTTTATTCTCCACACAATGAGCCAACCAATATTTTGTTTCCTCTTCATTCCCCTCAGGTGCAACAACAGCATACACATGTCCTGCAAACAAAATTTGATTTAATAACTTGTTCATGTCCATATAATTTGACCAATCTACATACATCCATTCATATGTATATAAATAAATACTTTAGTATTATAAAATAGTAATAAAGTGAAATAAAATGAAATAAATTGAAAAATTTACCTTTTTGTACAAGGTCTGAAACATGGTCATAGTCTTCCGATGCAAACACTTGATCATTATCTTCAATTATTGTTTCATATTGATCGTGTTCTTGTGCAGGTGTCAACGATCTTTGCTTCCACTCTTCAACCCATTCCGTATTTTCGTATGCTTCCCAATCTCTTGAGATACAAAATTGACAAAAAAATGCAAGCTCCCTTGTCCATATAGTCCATGTGTTTGCATTCAAACTCGCAGATGAATGCCATTTAGTATATCCATTTATTGTCTCACAATCAAGTCCAGGTAGAATGTTCTCTTCTTCAACCAACCAAAAGAATTGGTGAATTGTAGAGTACTCACTAGAACCAGGTGAAGATAATCTTGTATTGCACAAATCCATAATCCCACATGCATCTTTAAACTTTACTGCATCCTCAAATTTCAATTGTTCTCTAGCAAGAATTCTTTTAACACACACACCAGCTCCATCTTGTTCTCCTTTGCCATGCCCAGCTTCAAAAAAACTCCACATATGTTGGACATTAAGTTCCTTGTGAACCCTGCTTAAACAATAGAACATTCGAGCATTCTTGAACTGTCCCATACAATTATCGGACCATATGAGGTGTTCTGCCATCTGGATTCCTCTTTCTCTTAAATTTCTATAAAATATATTGAAATAGTATTGAACAAACTCTGACGAGTGTAACCAGTTGTCACTCAAATAGAAATGATACTCCCTCAAAACCTTTCTATCATCCTCTATGCTATCATCTACATGTCTATAAACAATATGAACAAACATAGCCACTTGTACTGAATTGTAATACTATGATTGAATTTCCTCTTGCAAAGCTAGAGTATATTTTTTCGCAAAATCAACCACTGATAGTATACTACCAACTGGAAATGTGTTTCTACATGCACAAAGTTATCCATCAAGCCATCGAGCATGTTGAGAGTGCATGACATATTTTGGTACAATCTTATTCTTAAATTCTAATATAAATGCAAGTGCACTAAATTTGTTTGTAACTAAATCACAATTCTTTCCAATTTTTCCATCTTTTAGAGAATAGTTAACATTCTTAAATCTTTTAACATCCACTAATTGTTTTCCAAAATCATTATCAACACTTGCATGCATGCAAACTCTTAAGAATAAAAGATTTCCACAGCTAATGCATTGTCCAGAAATACAAGAACTTAAATAAAATAATTTTCCATTAGATCTTTCACAAAACAAACTTGATATAAACTCCCTTATTGTTCCAGGTGGCATATTAATACCACATTCCTACATAATCATGTTAGTATGCAAAGTATGACGCATATATCAAAAAACATCATAAAAATAATGAAATTGAACATGTGTTTTACAACAACAAGATATTCATTTCTTATTAATTTTTACATACCAAGGTTTACATTTTTCAAAAGACCTTTGACTTATTTTAATATTACCAGGTAACACTAAATCACCACAAAATTTTCTATAAAATTCAGTTTGTGTTGTATCTGATAGGTGTTTTTGGATGAGGATGGCGAACTTTGGACCCCACTCTTAATTTTAAAACATCTCTAGCATTAGATGATACCCTAGTATTATCATGCCAATATTTTTCAATCAAATATTTAATTTCAACATTCAATTTCATGTCAGACCTCGAGAGTCGACCACTAAAAATCCAACATTGGTTGATAAGATCATTTTCTATACTTTCTCTTCTTTTTGCCACTCTTAGCAATGTTTTAGGATGTATTTTTAAAACTTCACTAATATTGCTTACCATTATTTTATTCAAAGTTGCTTTATTAACTATAGCAGTTGTTATAGCTCTTCTTGTTGCATTCTTATCTTTAGATCGACTATTTTTTCCAATAGACTGAATGGCACTAGCAATAGTAGACATAGCATGTTTTACTGATTGATCTTTTCTTCTTTGTTTAACAAAAATGCCTAACTTTTTCATTAATTTTCTCATTTTCCGCATTCTCATGAATTGCATCATTAGTTGACATTGAACTGAAAGTTTTTTATGATAAAAAAATTGTTTGTATAATCTATTGGCATGTGTTCTTATTTGTCTCCAAGAAATCTTACCAGGAAGATTATCCAAAACATCACTTTCAATTTAAAATATATATATAGATTCATTTTCAACATCACTTCCTAGAATTTCATTTTCATTTTCAACTTCAAAACTATTTTCATTTTCATCAAAAAAACGGTTTTCATTTTCAGGTTCAATAAAAGGATTTTCATTTTCATTTTCAATAAAAGGATTTTCATTTTTATTTCAATAACAAAACGGTTTTCATTTTCATTTTTATTAAAAGGATTTTCATTTTCATTTTCAACAACACGGTTTTCATTTTTATTTTCAATAAAAGTGTTTTCATTTTCATTTTCAACAACAAATTGACTCAAATCTTGAACTCTACGAATATTATCGATGTCAACATTGTTATATCCAGCATTTTTTAAATCTCTAATAAACACCATTTCCATGAGGCTCAAAGGTGGATTTGAAGACATACCTAGACTTGTGCCTATTGAAAAATTCTCCATAGCATTGAAAGGGATATTTGAAGACATACTAGGAGTAGTTTGTATATTCGTATTACTTTCCACATTCACCTCTTGCAAGTTTGCATCGTTTACATCCATGGTCTCCTTAATATTTTTATCTTTAATAGTTGTGGAATTGGATGCTTCACCATCATTCATTGATCGAATTCTCATTCTTCTTTCTCTTTATATTTTTGCCTACTCTCTCTTTGCTTGAATTTCTTTAGGGACCATCAATACCTTCCTATCTTTCCTCTTGTTCTGATATTGTGATCCCATGATTGCAAATTTTTGAAGTATATACAAATGAATGTCAAAAACTTGAAAGTCTTCCTTGTTTGTTCCTCCTTCAAACAAGTAGCAATTATTCACAAAATTCCTCTTCCTCCTTCAAACAAGTAGCAATAGAACAAATTTCCTCTTCCTCCTTCAAACAAGTATTAATTGAAAAAAATTCCTCTTCCTCCTTCAAACAAGTAGAAATTAAACAAAATTCCTCTTCCTCCTTCAAATAGTAGAAATTGCACAAAATTTCTCTTCCTCCTTCAAACAAGTAACAATTAAACAAAATTTCTCATCCTCCTTTGAAAACAAATAGCAATTCAACAAAATTTCTCTTCCTCCTTCAAACAAACTTAGCAAATAAATAAAATTCCTCTTCCTCCTTTGAAAACAAATAGCAATTCAAGAAAATTTCTCTCCCTCCTTCAAACAAGTAGCAATTAAATAAAATTCATCTTCCTCCTTTGAAAACAAGTAGCAATTCAACAAAATTCCTTTATAATAGTGTCCCAATGATGCCTCCTTTCAAAATTGAAAACAATCCCAAGTTGAAGAGCTTCTACAAGACAAAAGTTGATAGAAAATAGGGAATGTGTCACAGTCGGTTGTACAAAACAATTCTCAGACTCGAGATGTACCTGTTTGATAGTAAAATTAAAGAAAAGGGTCAAAAATAACTCGGGATCTTGTTTAATAAACGAGATCCTGACTTATATAAATTGGGATCCCATTTATTAAACAGGATCCTGACTTATATAAATTGGAATCATGTTTATTAAATGGGATCTCGACTTATATAAAATGGGATCCCGTTCCATTTTCAATGCACAATTGGGAAACAGGATCCTGTTTCTAGAAATTTGAAATGTAGGCTGGGTTTTTACTTTGTTAATAGGTTCAAGAAAAGGTTTGGGGATCTGAACATAGGCTCTACACCTGGTTTGACCTGCAAGTTGAAGGTCCTAGTAATGTCATAAGAAAATAGTGACTTTGGGAAAACATCTGAAGACTTTTTTTGCAAAATTTTTTGACGAAATTAAAACCCCATTATAGATGAGACAGTGTAGATTCCAAATATGTAATTTTTTTTACAATTGGATTCATTTTTTAATTTTTCATTTAACTTCTAATGAAACAAGTCCATAAACTTGAATTATCAGGGGTTTTTAGTATTTTAATAACTTTTTATTAACATAATTTTTTGATGAACGGATTGCACGAAAGCATACTTCAAATAATTCTTTTCGATTTAAAAAATGATAAGTTTAGGTCATCTTATGTGTGATGTACACGGCGATTTTTCAAAACACCAAATATGGCAAATAAATAATCAACAAAAAAAAAATCAATAAAAAAATACAAAAAAATATGGAAAGCGTGCTTCAATGAGTTACAAAGTTTTTTCCAAAAGGATTTAGAAAAATATGATTATTTAGGTCAAAATATGGATGACGTACACGTGCATGGTATGGTAAAAAAAAGTGACTTTTAAAGTGGTTTTTAGAAACGCCTATTGAAAATCAAATTGTATCATCTGGGTATTGAAGTAAAATACATATTTGGAAACTATACTCCAAGTACTACATTTTATGATTAGTGAATTTTTTCAATATTTCATCTCTAAGTGCTTCAAATTTTAAGGTCAAATGTGTCGAATTCTAGAAATTAGGGAAAACACTTCCACTAAATGGCCAAAAAGTGGACTCAACTTCTTTCCAGCACTCAAACATTCCTTAGGACCTAAGTAAAATTAATGTGTAAATAGGACCCACTAGTGAACTAGTTGTTAGAATTGTGAAAATCATGAGCCACAGGATCAAACAATGAACAAAGACACCTTCCACACAAAAAATCTGCAAACAAAGAATTGTTGTATTCCTCAACAAGAAAAAGCTACAGAATGCAAGAGACTATCAAAATGGTATGAAAGCTCGAGAGTAGAAGAGACCTTCAGAGAGATAATACAATGAGCGTTGAGTGCTATATAGGAGCAACCCTAAATGGTAAATGGATTAGATCATGACAAGTGTCAACATCTCATGCAATGAGACAAAATGATCTAATAATAGCTCTCTAGCTAACATAGTAAATCACTCCTAAGTTTAGCTTAAGTGCATGAGAATAAATTAAACTAATAATTAATTAAAGATTAATTAATTATTAGCTAATGCATGATTACTCTAACACTAGTTAGGTAATACACCTATTTACACCAACATATTTTATTTGATAGCATATGTTTAAGGAATGGAATATTTTCTTTCATTAAAATGCAAAGGATATTACGATTGCAAATGGATTATTAAGTAGGATCATGATGTGAGCCTTTAGTTGATCTTGTTATTACAAGGTGATAGCAAATTATTGACTTTCAAAGTATGTTAAGTTATTGTGAGGAAAATTTAATGATTCTAGGACTTTGTAACCCTAGATAGGCATTGATCAAACTAAGATAATCCTCTCAAGTCCTAGAACAAATCTAAATGATAAATCATAAGCTATTTGTAATTTATTTGTAATCATTGTAGTATCTCATACATGGTTTTGAATATTTACATGGATATCAAAGGATTTCCTATTATGTTGTGAGTCCTTGGCATAAGTGTATGGGAAATTGTCTGCTAGATATCATTGTCTATTGAAGTGCATATCTTTAAATTGTATCATAAGGGAAACCCACCTAAGTTTTGCAAAGTCTAAAGTACAAAGGAAATTGATCTTAGAAAAAAAAAATTGTGTTTGTTGCCCAATCTCCTAATATCCTTGAGCATGAGACATGGCCAATCTTTAGAGGTTATTAAGGAATTGGTTGGAAAAACTACCAAGATCTATTGACCAAATATTTACCCCATACATGAAGAATAACTGTACATATGATGCCTTGCTTATATAAGAAAGGTTGAGAGCTAGGACTAGCTAGAATGGTGACAAATGTCTTGATACTATGCAATGAGATAACTAGTGATAAGATGAGATAAGATCATGACTAATAAAGACTTCTAGAAAGATTCATAAATCCCTAAGTAAACTAAACATGTGAACATGTGTGAATAGGACCTACTAGGTGAACTAGTTAGGTAAAATACCTTGTTCACACCAACAAAAACTACTAGGACTTAAACTATTGATTTTATTCTCCAACTAGTGGTCTCCAATGATATCATGAAACCCAAATAAACTAGCCAACTTAGTCCAAATTTGGTCGGGTGAATCTAAGGACTCAATGTGAAATAGAAGGTAAGAAGATAAAAATAAACACAACAATTCAAAGACCTCTTCACATGTTTTTAACCCTTTAATTTTATCTACATATACAATAAGCTATATCTTTATACCAATAATTATTCTAAATAATCCCTTGCTTCTCAACATGGTCAACATTTTAGATTTCCATTCATAATAGTTATATGGTGTAGTAAGCAAAGAAATTGGAAATTGCTCCATAGTGCAAAAAAGGGAAATGTAAAAATACAAAAAAATAAGAGAACACATGACAACCTCCCTATAAATAATTGTTAAAATGACCCCCTCCAACAATTACAATGTTTGGCATTTTATGATTAGTATATTTTCTAGTGCAAATACCAAATTTATAAAATTTTATAAGGAGCAAAAGTGATCAAAATATTGAAAGCACGATTTAAATACAAAATGAGAAGTAGAGAGCACTAGTGCAAAGTACACAAAAATACACTATTTTTAAAAAAGGACTCAAAAAGGAGTCTATTTACACAAAGTATGGCTCTCTAAAGGTCTCAAAATGATAAGTACATAGTAAAACCTATGAGAAAACTCAAATTCTAGAAATTCAAAGCATCAAATTAGAAAATAAATTACATCACTACAAAGAACATGAATTTTTACCACATTTCAAAAAAATTGCACCGAAAATAACCTTTGTATAACTAAGAACAAAGCTCCCAACATTCACCTAGTAAACTAAAATATATATAATTGGGAGGAGGTGCATTATGCTAGTGGAGGATTAGCAATTGGAGGGAAACACCACCAAAGGTGGTGGTACTTTGTCCAAGGACAAGTAGAAGGTGGTGGTGTCACTCCAACAATGGTGATAGTGGCATTGTGAAGGTGTTGCCAGTGGTAGTGGTAGACATAGAAATAAAAGGTGGCAAGCCTAATGGAGGAGTAAAGGACTAGTAGAGAGGTCACACAAGTGGAAAAGCATATAATTGGGTTGATGGTAGCTTAAAAGGGTCAGAAATAGCCTAAGGGAGCTAGATGGACTGAGCCTCTAAGGGATCATAAGCCTTTTTAGTGGGTTTGTAGACCCTATGCAAAGGGGTTCACAACTAGTAATTTTTATTTTTATTTTGTTAAATATTTTTTAAAATACCATTGTACACCTATGTGGGGAGGCCTATGGCCTTCTTGGGTGAAAATAATTCCCCAAATGTTCCCAACTCCAAAATTTAAAAAAATATATATATAGAAATTGGGGTTCGTTGACACAATGGTAGGGTTTTGTTTAGCACAAAATGCCTAGAAAACTATCTATCTAACTATGGCCACAATCAAACTCTTTGTTGCAAAATAACATCCGAAACTCTAATTTTGGTGAAATAAAAGCCAATTTTGAATTTCTTGAGCCTAATTATCTGTAAAAAATAGAAATTAATTATGTATAATTTTTTGCATCAACATCTTGGAACACACTTCATGATATACAATTGTAGAATCAACTCCTTAAAAAGAGATATAAATACTTGATATGTGATGAGGGTGCTAACCCGAGACACAGAAAATCACACACAACTAGAGAATATTATTATTATTATTCAGAATATGAAAAGCTTACATGCAGAGGATCTCAAATCCTCAATTTTTGCAATACATGCAAGTTACAGAAACTACATAAATTCCCCTTTTCGCAATATGTGATCTTTTCCCCCAAAAAGCTACCAAAAATCAGAAAACCCTGCCCATAAATAGCTCCCTTTTGGTTTTGGAGCCAAAACAACATTCAAATTATGAGTTTTGGTGGTGCGCCAAAAATTACAATTTGAAATTCAAATTTTAAAACCACATTCATAAATTAGCACGCTTTTTAAAGTGCACTAACTTCCGGGAGCCATAGCTTTTGATTTGGGACTTCGTTTTTCAAACTGTTTGAACCATTGGAAAGGTCTCGGAGTCAAGAATGTGCTTAAAATATGTTGTGCCAATTTTGGAAAGTTTTGGGGCCATTCTGAGGCTGTTTAATGCCTCAAATATGATTTGGAAGGTTTTCAGGTGAAATTCTGGGAGACTAAAACTACAATATCTTTCAAACCGGAAATGCTTTCGGCCCGATTCTTTCACCAATGTTCTTAACTTTTTGTTCTGAATCATCCCATATAAATTTTGTCCCCAAATACCTTCAAATTCCAATACCTGTTAAAAATAGCAGTTGACCAGAAAAAGAAAAAAAGCAAAACTGAAAGTTGGGAGTTACATTATGACGAAAATGGTATCCAAAACTGCAAAAACATCTAAGAAACTACAAACAGGAAATGCAAATCTTTTTTTGGGTGATGCAAGATTTCCCTTACACCATTGGATGCTCCTACATCAATATGGAAACAAGAATCTTTGGAGAGGACCCATAGACAAATAAGACAAATAAATCAAAAAAGAAAGTCTAAAAATATAATACAACTATAAAATAAAAGTAGAAATAAAGTAAATAATGATTGAAATGATTTATGGATAATAGTTATGCAAAATATACATAAAATATTATAATAATATTAATATAAAATTCAATATTAAGTATCTACAATTATTATAAATTATTATAATAATAAAAATACAATTATGAATAATCATAATAATAACGAGATAAATAGCAAGTTGAAATTTTGGCAAAAAGGACTTTGGATGCTAAGCAATATCTATGATGTCAACTCCACCTAAATATTATTAAGCCTTGTGTACACAATGGAAT
This sequence comes from Sequoia sempervirens, assembly GCA_007258455.2. Lineage (NCBI taxonomy): Eukaryota > Viridiplantae > Streptophyta > Pinopsida > Cupressales > Cupressaceae > Sequoia > Sequoia sempervirens. Next base: position 75,077 of record VDFB02244329.1, on the reverse strand, counting down.
AGTTGAAGACATTACTTGGGTTACAAAAGATTATAAATACCCATAATCTCAAAAAGCAAGCATTAACCCCGAAGGCATTGGTTTTTCCTATAAAATTTGTATGTCTCTCTAAATCATTCAAAGATGTAAAAGAAGAAGAGCATACTAAATTTTGAGGAAATCTGCATTAATATAAGCCCCTTAAATCTCTCAAAATTAGAAACCATGTGATCTAAACAAGGAAAACAAGCTCTAATAACATTTAGATTTAGAAATAAACTAAAAGTACCAACAACATGGTGCAAGAAATAGATCAAATAAAACTATTCTAAAATTATACAAAATCAAAATAAAGGAATAGAGTTAGTTTCAACAAGAGAAATGCAAATACTCGAGAAGCACAATAACATTATGAGAGCTCATAATAGTGTTAACAACAAGCTAGAGGAGTTGATATATATATATATATATATAAAGTAACTCCTACTATCCAAAAATAGGTAAGATTTACATTCAAAAAAATGTCATCTACTCACATATATATATATATATATATATATATATATATATATCAACCAATACAAAAATTAACTTCTACTATCCAAAAATAGGTAAGATTTACACTCAAAAAATATGTCATCTACTCTTATTATGATCCATTCACTATAACAAAGCAAGATAAACTAAATGTGTAGGAAAATACATGATATCTAACTAAAGAAAATAAAAAACCTACACTAACAGTTAATAGCATCAATGCATCTAATAAGCAAGATCTTCTTACTATGGTACATACACATGTTGATTGGAATTAAATGGATGTTTGTTGCATTGATTCTCTTCCATAATCATATGGAGATGATTTTGTGGGTATAATACACTCTAGGCATGCATCTTCTCATGCTACTCTATTGAATACATTTTATGATGAGGAGATCCCACAAAATAACTATTATGGTTTGTTCTATATCATTGGAAATCTTAGATTCATTTCACCTACTCAATTTCTCATTGATCATACATGTTAGTTCACAATATGTATGAAAATATTTTATAAACAGTCATATTAAGCATAAATATTATGCACTTTTTGGACTACCACTAAAGATGACTAATGAAAATTTGATTGAAATCTTGGGTTTCCTCATTTATATATGAGATTTGGTACTAAAGAGCTACTAGTGTTATGTCATGTGATTCCATATTCAAATAGATTCAATGTATTTCTTAGTAGATCAAGGATAAAGCAATGTAAAGTAGTTCCTCTATTTTTGCATTAACATGTTCAATTTGAACACAAAGGAAAAGTACTCAAAATTGATAGAGCTCACTATAAACTAGTATTGGATCTTTGTCACTTTACATTGGACACATTTATTAAGATGCCTAAGGAGTTACCATGTGGGATCAAAGATGATATACATCATTTGTACAAGTTTCACTTAAAAGAGCAACAAAGAGAAAATATGAGCAATCCTCTCATATTACATCTTATAAAATTGAAAGACTCAAAGAACCTCAATTTTCATATCTTGTGGTATCTAAGCATAAAGGTTTTCATAAATATGCATTCCTTCAAATGATCCTTATGAAAAATAAATTACTTTATTTATCAAGGAAGCAAAAAAAAGCAATATATTTCAAAAAAAAATCATGCCAAAGGTAATACTTCTTCATGGGTACCAAAGAAAAATGGTGCGGTTCAACAAATAAAAATTTTATTTATGGAGATCCAAAAAAATAAGAAAGTTGGTAAAAAGGGGTGATTCCACAATTCCACCAAATGCTAGTATTTTCACTAAGAGAAACATTGCATGTTAAAAGGAAAGTTATGTAATTAAAGAATAATTGAACGTTACATGTTGGACGAGGATCTTGTTAATTTTGTTTGACCTACCACAATTATTCTTTTAATACTTACATTAACATTACTTTGTCTTTTATAATGTGATCTTACTTTTTAACATCTTTGTTTATGCCATGTTCATTGTATTTTTTGTCATTCTTATTTCACCTCCTATATCATGTTTTATAGTTGGCTTTCCATACTTGGGAGCATCTTTCATATGGTTGTCTATAGGAGTGAATTTGCACCCCCCTTGAAAGTTCCCCTTTTACATCCTTCGCCTTGGAAAAATTAAATCTGACCATGTAATTCCACATCACCCGTCCACACTCCATCCACTTGGCACTTGTTTTTAGTGTCAGTGGGGAAATTTTTGTCAAGGGTGCGTGTGTGACGCACGGACGTCTGCACAACACGCTGCTATCTTGATAGGATTCCTTCCTATGAAATTTGCAAAAGCATTACATTCTCCATTGGTGACGAAACATAATGCCACTGTTCCCTTCAACTAACCTTTGAACAACTCTTTCCTTCTCAAACTCATCTTCAAATGGATATTCTTCATTCGTATTCATTCCTCTACACACTTTGAACATTCTTGAAGGAAATTCTCACATCCTCTCATACGTTTTAGCTACTTGTTGCACTATTGGCTTCACTATTCCAACATCACAACATTCTTCACATCTACCACAGAAGCTACAACTTGGTGTCTTGTGAGACCTCCTTCGGTGTCATTGTGGCCACGTCGACTTTGTCATAGTTGTAGACTTGCATTCCTCTCTCATTGGCCTTTAGTGCCTCTGGTTATGGGTGGTATTGTTTACTTTCTTTTACATTGTTGTTGGATTTGAGTAGCATAGTGTCTCTTGTAGTATTCAATATTCTTTTCCTTTCTAGTGCATACTTTCTTTATCATATTTCTATTTCTCTATATGGTTTTCCATGGAGGTGGAAACACCAAAATGGGGGTTTGAATGCGGCAAGCCCTGAAACAACCCCAACATTTTTCCTCTCTTTGTTGTGTGTAGATACTTGTTCATGTGGAGCTTGCTGGTGAAATGGACCCTTTGTGAGTCTATTTCTAGCACCTTTCACTCTTACCATTTCTTATATCATTTCTCTCATTATTCTATGATTTTTTTATTTCCTACTTTTGTTATCACTTCAAACCTTAGTAGCTAAGCCATTAGCAGGTTTTAAACACCTTTGACTATCATTTCTCACTGTTTGTCCATACGGATTCCAATGCACCTATGAGATGCTAGCGTGTCGCACTATCATCCCTATTTTGCATTGTTGTCCTCTGGTAGAGAGTTGTTCGAGGTACATTCTAGGTTCCTGATACCTGTCGCTTAGTCCAAACCTAACTCTCAGGTTAGTAGAGTGACATAAGTACTGAGAGTGCTCTTCATTCTCTATCCTCGATATCAAATAATTCCCTAAACACTTGAGCAGTTGAGGTAGATTAGGGCAGCCCTCAACTCTTGGCTCTCCATGACCTGGAGTTGTTGAGTGATCGGTCCCCCTCCTCTATATTTTGGTGAACTCAACATGAACAACGTCTATTTGTTCCTTTGTGTTGAGACTCTCACCTTCACACTTAGTTATCATTATAGATTTGGGTGTTGTGAGGTTTTAGGAGCATCACAACCTAGTCTATGACCTCTGGGTACGTTGTTAGGAGAAGTGTGTGACACTTACAAATGGAAAATATGAAGGTCACTTTTGGATTTACCACTGGTTTTACCACAAGCTTTACTACCGGTCATTTTTCTCAAGAAGAGGTTTCGACAAACGAGATGGGTTTCGTTGGCGAGACCACTCATGTACCCACTCCTCCAACATCCCCTACAGCTTTATCTATGGATGAGGATGATGTTGTGCACATTCCTATAGAACAACTTTTAGCATTAGATAGGAGATTGTTATATCTCTAAAATAATTTGGAGAAAGCACCAAATATGGCAAGAGCCACTAGGCTTGTTAACAAGGTGAGATATATGTTAGGAAAAGATTGGATAGGCATAGAATTCTTATGTGGCCTCACCAATCTAATTGAAGCATACATCTCTTCATATAACACTAGATCAGGTACCACCTAAGGGACGATGCTCGATGCCTATGAGAGACAGATAGGTCTTTTGATTCCTATAACATCTATATGCATGGTTGAAACTATGATCAGGTGAAAATCCTTGTTAGAAAACATGCAGCAATAACAAAAATGCAAAAAACAAAAATGAACACCTAACACCTCAAGATTGGGAAAAATTTTAAACTCAACAAACGTAGATGAAATGATTATACCTTGCTAAGTTGCTCCTTTGGTTGGAACTTTGATCTTTGATGTTGTGTATGCTCCTCTTGATGGAAAAAGATGTGAAATGGGATGCAAAGATGGTTGAAATTAGATGAGTATGGGATGCAAGTGCTATGGTGAAGGAAAAGTGTGAAAATTGGCTAAGTATGGCTCAAATGTCAAATTGGCAAGAGTTTGGTAGCTAAATCATGAACCCCCTAAATGAGAGAAAAGAAGGGGTATTTATAGAGGAATTTGAATTCTCTAGAGAATTCAATGGTTGAGATTTATCCAACAAGGCCAAGATGAAGGGCTATGGTGAGTTGAGGACTCACAAGCCCTCACATCTTGACATGTGGAATGTGAAGTGGCTAAGGATGTGATGATGTGTAAGTGAGGTGGAAGGAGGGTACATGATGTGGAAGAATGACAAGTACTTGGAAAGTACCTTGGGGGATGATAAAACTTCCTCAAAAAGGAAATTTTTGTCTCCAAGTGGGAATGAAAGTGACTTTTGAGGAATTTTAGAATTCCTCAAAAATCTCCATGGGAAAAGGGAAAGTAGTTGGGAAAATAAATGTGAATTAAAAATTTGCATGCTTGGAAGAATCTCATGGACAAGACAAGGTTCCAAAAAGGGAAGCACTTGTCCACATGTGACTTGATGTGATGAGTCAAAGATTATATGGGGAAGAGTCCACATGTGACTTGATGTGACAAATCAAAGATCACATGGGGAAGACAAAAATGAATTTAATATTCCTTGGAAAGATAAAAGGAATTAAAAATTCCTTGGGAGGTTGATTAGGCTAGTTAATGAAGTATTAGAGGAGGGTTAGGTGGCTAGGAGAGATTAGGGGCCAACTTGCAAAAGTTGGAGGATGTGACACATCCTAATCAAGGATTAGGCATGTGCACATTCCTAATGATGGAATTAGGGGGTTGATTAAGATTAAGGAAGGGATGTGACATGTGAGGAATTAAATAAATGTTATATTTATTTAATTCATTTGGTGAAAGGGGAATTAAAGAGGTAAGGTATTTAATTATTTAACTATATACCTTAGGGATTAGAATAACTTTAGAGGTATTAATTAAATAATAGTGATATTACTTAATTAATGTGGATAAGGGGATATTTAGACGAAAAAGGGGTAGATTTGGACAAATGAAGTGTCCAAATTTAGGTGTCTACAATTTTTCCCTCTTTGAGATGGTGTTACGAAGTAGCATCATTTCAAAGAATATTAAAACGTAGAACCCAGAAGAAGATGGTTATATTGGAAAAGATGCCCCAGTCATTCAAAGGAGTGATTAGGAAGGAAAAAAATTATGAAGATTAGGGATTGAGGATGCCCCCTCGAGAGGACATGCGGGTTTAAGAGAACACGGGTGTGCGCTCGAAATGGATGAGATGATGAAAGGGGATATGAGGAAGATGATGCAAAGTGATGGGTAAGAAAGTATGAAAAGGTGGTAGGAGATTGGGAAGCATAAATGGATGGAAGGACGAAGGTGATGTTGCCCCAGTCAAGCTACAAGCCAAAAGGGGTTGATGATGGATGGAGTGTTTTCAATGAGGGAATGATATATCTCGAAAAAACATGAGGATAGGTATAAATGTACATCCCCATGCATTTATTTATTTGGTGCAAGTTGCTGGGATGAGGAAGCCATATCCTAAAACAAATTACCTGGTGACAGGCATGACAAGGTTCCTACAAAAAGCGGCTGCGATGAGGAAGGACATATCCCTAAACAAACACCAAAGCGACAGAAGGACATACTCCTGGAAACAAAATACCTAAAGGACAGAGGATACACCATGGATAATGGATGGACAGAATGGATGGATGACAGATGAATGGATGGAGGGATACTGAGATATGGAATGGAATAAAGGAATTAAAGAGAGATGGAGTGGTGAATTAGATTTTGAGATAGATGAGATGAAATGCAATCCTAATTCAAATTTTCCATCTTCGGAGCACTGATTTTTTCTATAGCATAAGACACAAGATTCCAAGGTATGAAGAACCAAGGCGAGTTAGTGTCTAATGCATAAAACAAACACAACAAAAAATAAGGCTATCCCAACACCCCAAAGTCACGAATACCTTGGTTGGGCCAGGCATTGGGATAACCACAAGCACAGAAGGATTCCCCAACGTAACACAAGCCCGCAGGAGTCTTGGTGGGTACTACATGGGACAACCCATAAGACAGCAACAAAAAGAAAAAAAAGATCAAGATATGCCCCTATGTTTACTAGTCAAAACACACCATAATATGATAGATCATTGTGGCCTTGACAAGTGATGATAGGGAGCTCAAACGATAAACAAAATCCAAAAGAATCAAAATATCACAATCAATTTCAAATGTCCTTTGCCATAGGATCAAGAGGATGGATGGGGTTGATGAGATATGTTAGGAAGGATGCATCCTATTGAAACCAAAGATGGATACTAAACTAAAATATCAATATGATGTCAAATATTCAGAACCGATTGGATCTGTTGATACTAGTGGATCTTGTTTGTTAAGAACTAGCTAGATAAGGGAATAGCTTGACGACATGACACAAGAGATACAAGACACAAGACAAAAGATTGACACACCCTAAAGACCTAGGGGCTCGGGGGTCTATCAGAGATTAGCCTTGCCTACGTGAAAGCACAGAGCCCTCGTACTTCAATAAAATATTGATGATTGACCATGGATAAAAGCGGAAAGAGGATAATGAAGACCCTGATGGATGACCAAGACAGGACGGATAAAAGCAAAAAGACCAATGATAGACAATAAAGGAACCCCGGGGGCGAATCAAATGATCGACCTTGCCTACGTGAAAGCGCAAGGGCAATGTAGTTCGACAAAAGGCCAGAGACAAACGATGGATAAAGGATGATGAGATAACCTTGATAAGTAGATAAAAAGATGGAAAGGATATGATAAAACAAGATTGACCTGGTGGATTGGATAGGATGATGACAATCACATGAAGCTCAGGGATGGGATAGTTATTCAAAGCATCAAAAGATGAATTGGGAGAATGATATAGTGGAGAGATGAATGATGAGAAGCGATAGGAGATTGGAAAGATGCACAAAGGAAGCAGGAGTGATGACGATGAGATAGATGGCATTGGTTTGCATGGGGAGAAGCCTATAGCTAGATACCAATGACAAGGGATTATGATATGGAATGAGGATAAAGATGAAGGGATGGATAGAGAGATAAAGATGGGGGATGGGAGGGATTATTTGGATGGAAGGGATTGTTTGGATGGATAGGAAGATAATGATGGGTAGATGGAAGAGATTGATATGATGGATGATGTCTCCAAGGACTATATCACAAAGGGAGATAATTTCCCCCACTCTAAATATGTTGGGTGTAATGAGGCAGGAGGGACGCAAGAAGAGTGGATGGGAAGATAAAGGAGATAACTAGAGGAGGATAGGATGGGTGACTAAGGAATACGATAGAGCATGGATGAAGGGAATGTATACCAAGAGGTGTCCAAAGCATGCATAGATAGGTGCCCCTATTTTGATCAAGATCACAAGAAAGATGGAGGGAGTAGGATAAATGGGATATGACAGGTAGGATGTGGAAGATATGTTGAATGGAGGAGATGGGAGAAGGGGATGTAAGTGCTCCCAAGTGCAGAAGGAAACGGATGCAGTTGCCCCCAAGTGTGGAAGAAAACTAGATGGGGGATTTACGCATGATGCCTGTTTTCCAAGTTTTCATCATGGTACTTATCCAAGGCACTTGTTTTCCAAGTTTTCACCATTGGACGAATTATTTCTCTTTACTCTTCTTTTTTATTATTTTTTTTTCTGATTTTTTTGACTTTTTGGATTTTTGGATAGCAGGGGGATGGAGATGGATAAGGGGATTTAGAAGATACACAATAAGGATATGGATGAAGGACTCAAGCATCAAGTTCTATATGAGGTATTAAGAGCCCATGTTTGAAGTGACTATTGGATGTTGGTATAACCTTATTAGGATAAATGGATTATGCAAGAGGAGGAATTAGAGGGGTTTGATGGGGGAGATATGTGGGATAATGGATGGGATGCTGGAAAGGGTATGGATAGAATGATAGGGTAGGTGTGTGATGGGGTGGTGAGTTTAGGACCAACATTGGCACATATGGTGGTGTATGTGAAAGGATAGGAGGATTAGCAAATGGAGAATGTGGGGATAATGGAGATGGGATAGTGAATTTTGGGACATAAGGACCCAAAATAGATTTAGGAGATGGTGGATGAGAATGATTAGCTTTTGGATTAGCAACTTTGGATGTTGTTATAGATTTTTCATTTGAAGGCATTGCATCCTTTTTCTTTGGGATCCACATGGTTTTGATTTTTGTTTTGGTGGGCCTTTGTGGCCAATGGATATGATTCTGCTTTTGGATTGGATTTGGATTTTGGATTTGATTTTTCCTTTTTTCAACATGTCTTTTAGAGGGGACATTAGGAGATTTTTATTTATGTGGATGCATTTTTGCTTTATCATCCAAAGTGCTTTTAGTTGCGATGGGATGGGTGCGAGGAGATGGATGATGTGGAGTGATGGAGGTAGGATTATGGGGATTGTGTGTAGACGGAGGATGTGTAGGTATGTGCCTTTGTTGATCTTGATTAGGGGACATAAGAGTGGGATGTTTATGATGGATGACATGGATAGGTGTTGGATGGATGAAAGGATGAATAGGATGAGATGGGGGAGGTGATTTTGGGATATAAGGGCCCAAAACAGACGTAGTGGGTGGAGGGACATAAGGACCCAAGATGGATGGAGTAGATGAAGGATGGGAGATGGTGGATGGAGGGATGTAAGGACCCAAAATGGATGGAGCAGATGAAGGAGGAATATGGACTATTATTTTTAGGTGATACGATGGAGGAGGAGGGATGGCAACATATGATCTGGTGGAGTGATGGGAAGAGCCTATATTTCTTTTGGAAGAGGCTTGTTGAGGACGTCTAGAGGTTGTACCAACATCTTTAGATTTTGAGTCTTGAGAAATATGTCCAAGACTTTGCATACAGATTTGTTCTTTGACCTGGATGGGCTCTAAAATACCTTGCTCATGAAGGCCTAAACCTTTTCCTTGATAGTTCATGCTCTTTAGCATTCGATCCATGATAGGATTTGTGTTATTCTGGAAGAATGATGCGATTCCATTATTAGGTGGAGGATGATGGGTGGTATATATGCTTTGTTTTTCTTTTGCAAGGAGACCACCATGGAAGAATGTTAGGGTACCAAGGGGGTACAAAAGTGGTGGGGGCATAGTATGTTTAGGCGATGATGGAGGATCATGAGATGGAGATGATGGAGGACTGTGATCTTGAGGTGGATTAGGTGAGATGGCAGGATCTTGATCTAGAGAAGGGGATATGTTGGCATGCTTTGGATCAAGCTCTTGGCATAAATCCTCGTGTGCGGGAGGCATGATAATGGAGTCTTCGAGGGACTCTTCAAGTGGGGAAGATGGAAGGATGGAGGATTCAAAGAATTCATGGGAATGGATTTTAGTGACACTAGGAATGGGAGAAGTGGATTGGATTTGGGTGTCTTTGATGGGTTCGACGGCTCTTGGAGTAGGAGGTCGGTGTTCAATGGATTCAATGGGTGTGATGATTTCAACTGTTTGAGTAGTGCTAGGGATGGTAATAGCAATGATAGGCGTGGGTTGGAGAAGGGTCTCATCACTAGTGACCGTGGATGATGGATTGGGATAGCATGGTTCCATGACTGCAATGTGTGGAGTGGGGGATGTCTTCTTTGTCATAAGTCCTTGAAGAAATTTTGGAGTGAGAAACTTGCATACTCTAGGCTTAGATGGTGAGGTAGGAGTGGATGAAGGATTATGGATTGGTGGATTAGGATTAGATGGAGGAATGGGATTAGATATAGGACTAGGAGTAGATGGAGGATTAGGGTTGGATGGAGGGTTAGGGTAGGGATATTGGAATGGTGAATCAGGATATGAGGAAGTGGATGATAGATTAAGAAAAGAGGATGTGGCTGGTGGATTGTAGTAAGGATATTGGGGGGGGATTAGGATGGGAAGATTGAGATGGCAGATTGAGATAGGGAGACGTGGATGTTGGATTAGGATAGGAAGATGCGGATGTTCGATTAGGGCAAGTTGATGGGGGTGTAGGATTAAGATAAAAAGGTGTGAATGTTGGATTAGGATAGGTTGATTGGTATGGAGGATTAGGATAAGAGGACATAGATGGGGGATTGTAATAAGAGTATTGGGATGGAAGATTAGGATAAAAAGATGCAGGTGTCAGATAAGAGGATGATGTAGATGAAGGACATGATGAATATGTGGACGGGAAAGATACTAGATATCCCTTGTCAAAGATAGCATAAGGATCATGATTAGGCATGGATGAAGACATAATGGGATAGCTTGAAGGGATGGTTGGATTGTAGAAAACGGGTGGAGAAAGCTTACTAGCGATGATAGCGTCAAGGGGATCTATGTCATATACCTCTTAATCGACAAGACGTTCATTATCGTTGTTGACGTAATTAGGGTTTCCCGTGACTAATATTGATGGAGGATAAGGATTCATGATGATGATAGGATAAATAGGATGGATCAAATATTTTGGATGGGAACGGACTAAAGCTCAAATCAGGATTTAGGTCAAGCTCAAATCAGGACTGGATTAAAGCTCAGATTAGGACAATTGGATGATGCGATGGGATTGATTCTGATGTTAGGAGTTGATTATCAAAGGATGATTACGACACCGAATCTACCTTGAGATGGAGGTAGATTGATTGGGTCAAAGGTGATTAGATAGGGATGTGATTGGATTAGATTGGATAAGATTGATCGATGAGATGATTGATAAGATCAAATAATGGATCGAATAGGATGATGAAAGGGATTCTAAACCCTGTTTAGAGATTACCCTAAGTGACTTAGGATGTTGATTGACCGGATTAAATGATAGATAGATGATTGTGGCACTGAATCCACCTTGACATTGAAAGCGAATTGATTGGGCTGATGATGATGATTAACTTAGGATGATGACAATCCTAAGTAGATGTTGATGATGACGATCAATTCAGACACTTAGGTCAATTTGGATAATAACTTCTGAAATGAAGTTCAAGGGATTTGGATGCGGAAAATGATAAGGGATACTTAACCTAGAGATGATCTTGGATGATGTACCTATGTGATCCAGATGGGTAGACGAATGATTGAATCAGGGAAAAGGATTATTGGATTGGTGGAAATAGATGATCGGATTGGACAAACGACTACTCGAAGCAAGTAAACGACTGCTCAGAATGAATGAACGACTCTCAGAACGAGGAGTCAAAAAGTCAGAATGGATGAAAGATTACTCAAAATGAGTAAACGAATGATCGAGAGGGGTGAACGACTACTCAAAATGAGTAAACGACTACTAAGAATGGATGAACGACTCTCGAAATGAGGAGACGAAAGCTAGGAATGACTAAATGATTACTTGGAATGAGTAAACGATTGATCGAAATGGTTTTACGAGAGCTCAAAATGATAGAAGGAGGTTTGGAATGGATGAATGTTTACTTGAAATGAGAGAACAGATGATCAGAATGGGTGAACGGCTACTCGGAATGAGTAAAAAATTACTCAGAATGGATGAACGAGTACTTAGAACGAGTTAACGAGTGCTCAAAATGGATGAATGATTCTTGCAACGAGAAGATGAAGTTTCAAAATGGATGAAAATTTACTCTAAATGAGTGAACAAATGATCAGAATGGGTGAACGACTCTCGGAATGAGAAGATGAAAGTCTGGAATAGATGAAAAATTGGTCAGAAAAAGGAAATAATTGCTCGAAAGGGATGAATGATTGGTCAAAATGAGTAAACGAACACTTGAAATGATAGAAGGAATCTTGGAACGAGGAGATAGATGCTCGAAATAGATGAATGATTACTCAAAACGGGAAAACGGTTAGTCAAAATGAAGGAACGACACTCGAAACGACCAAACAAAGGATGGAAAAAATTGTTTGAAGGGCGGGTCCACCCCTGGAATAGGTCAGGTCCACCCCTTGAAGGACAGGTACACCTCTACTAAGGGCGGGTACACCCCTGGTAGTGAAAATGAACAAAAACACATGTTTGAAACAGGTGCACGAAATGAGGAAATAGACACTCGAATCAAGGGGATGAATGTTCAGGACAAGGAATGGATTCTCGAAACAGGTGCACAAATGTTTAGAATGGGGAAACAAGTGATCGGAACAATGAAACGGGTGCTCAGAATGATAAAACGGGTGCTCGGAACGATGAAACAGGTGATAAAACTAATTGTTTAAGGGATAGGTCCGCCCCTAAAATAGGTCAAGTTTGCCCCTAGAGGGCGAGTTCGCCCCTGAAAGAGGCCAGGTTTGCCCCTGGAGGTCAGGTCCGCCTGTTTGACTAAAAGTTGGACAAAATCTAACTGAAACAGGCTAAAAATGGACTGATACAGAGGGCAGGTCCGCCCCTAAACAAGTCTGAACTGGGTTTTCATAAAAATTACTAAGGACTTAAAACATACCAAACAACAATCAGAGGATAAGGCTAACTCGACTAAACAGAAAATTACTGGTTTTGCACAAAGAAAATAGTTCAAGCAGCACAATCCTAAGATTAGTAGAATGGGTTTGCCGATAAATTCCTCTATTCTAGGATAAACAAGGTGGCTAAGGAGTCCTTGATATACACTTGGTACATGAGGCCCAAACCATGAACACTAGCCCATCACAAGCGTGAGTTGGGAACCTTAGCAAGATACTAAAGGCTTGAACCAACTCTTCATGTCATCCCGACGCTTTGCCAATTATGACGTGGTTGGATTGGGATACAGCTTTGGCTCTCCCCCCTTTATATACCCCATTAGTACGCGTGGTTGGGATCGTCCCTTGGGGTAATGAAATCCCCAAGCAGGTCCCCTAAGAAAAAGAAAAATGGGAGACTCAAAAGGACTTGGTAAGCTACGATTTCTCATCACCCAGGATCGCCAAATGGTGCAAGGGGATTGGATACATCAATATCCTACCACAAGCACAACACACAAATTATATTGACACCCCCTAGTTAATTTATGTGCCTAAATTAATGAAAAGTGATAACAAACAACTAATAATCATTTTAAAACGAATAGCCCTGCAAGAAACTCTTTAGTAATTTGTTTTTCGTTTTCCACCAAATCCTAGGTAGATCCTTGCATAGACACCAATAGCAAATGTTAGGGGGTCAGAAATACTCAAAACAGCTGAAAACAGTGCTTAAACTTCAGTTTTCACCTTCTGGAAAAAGTTGTTTTGGGCGGGTCTACCCCTGATTTTGGTCAGATTTGCCCCTGATGAGCGGGTCCGCCTCTCTGTTAGGTCAGGTCCACCCCTAGAAGGGTAGGTACGCCTCTCTGCTAGGTCGGGTCCGCCCCTCTGCAACCTGCACCTGCAAATAGTGAAAAAAAATAGAGAACATGAAACCAAGAGACCCGTTTGTGGGTCCCACCGGGCGTGCCAGAAATGTGATCAGGTGAAAATCCTTGTTAGAAAATGTGCAGCAATAAAAAAAATGCAAGAAACAAAAATGAACACCTAACACCTCAAGATTGGGCAAAACGTTAAACTCAACAAACGTAGATGAAACGATTATACCTTGCTAAGTTGCTCCTTTAGTTGGCACTTTGATCTTGTTGAAAAATGAGGTGTTTTCTTAGCTTAATACTCTGTAAAACTTCAATATTGCTGTTCTAAGTAAGTCTTTTCTTTGTTACATATATTCTTTGTGGATGATTATCTTGATTAATCCATTTTACTATTGTAGAATGTAGAGAGAATTATTAAGAAGAACTAGACAAGATAATAGAAGGATCACACAAGATATACCGTGGAGAAACCCTTTCGGAAAAAACTCCACCAAGAATTATTCTATTATTCAAACTCAAATTACAATAGCTCCAATTCTGCTTGAGAATGCTTCTTTTGTCTTTACCAATCTTCTTCACACTGCAATAATCAATCTCACAACTCTATTCAACTTGGCAGAGATAAATGAACAATATCGTATGTAATCTCCAAATGGTGATAATTACAATGCACAAGCTCAAGCCAGCAGAAAAGGTGCATGCATATTGCTTCAAGCTGAGTTCTCTAGTGAAGACCAAAGCTTAGAACATGTGCTTTACCCATTGGGCGTCCCAAACTAAAGCTACAACTCATCCTTCACTTGATTGATAATTACAAAGCTCTTCCTCAAAGATGGCCCAAAGGGTCCCCTTACTTGAGCCTTTAGAAATATCTTATCATGCATTGGAGTTAATTCCAATAAAGCATCTTGGGCACCCAAGTTGGCTTCAAGTGCTTTATAGTTAACTTGAACATTTACTCAACACCGTTCCCAAAGAATGGTCATCCCCTGTTAACTAGAGGTAGTCCCTGTTATCTGTCATACAACTCAATGTTATTAGCCATGCATTCCAAGTTAACTGAAGCTAACTACATGCAACTCAAAATAACTAACATGCATGCAACATGCACTTGCATGCAACTAAGACTTGGCTAGGCTGAATTGAACTAAGCTGGCCCAGACTAAAGTGAACTAAAGGCAGACTAAACTAAAGCCCGATTAAAGGCTGGCCCAGGCCAGGCTGATCACAGACAACTTAACTTAACTTCAAGCATGCAAACATCGGAATCTAACTCTAGGATCTTTACATGCATTAGAAGTGCTTGTTACTGTATGGATTAAGCTGGACACAAGGTGAGTTTCACCTTACCGTGTGTGTGCACCCACATGCTCCTATTATTTAGGAATAAATACAAATGTCAATTTCATGATTTATTTCATCCAAATATTAATCTCATCCTAATCTTAGTGTTGTTGAACACATTCCAAGAATCTAGGAGATACATGAAATAATTAATGTTTAGGATTTGCAATTAAATGGCATCCTATTTCCAACATTCTCCCACTTGACATTATACATTTCAATTATTCTAAACAAGATATAAAACAAGTACAAGTCTCAAATCCAATGGCCTTCTTGCACCAACTAATCAATCCATGCTAACTTCAAATGCAACCTACATAATCATGAAGCTTCCAAGCAAATGATTAAAACCAATAGAACTTATCTGTATGGTTTCATAAGATAATCCGTAACATTAATTAAAGTGTTAACTTTCTCAATTAATACCTTCCCATTATCAAC
Organism: Sequoia sempervirens; assembly: GCA_007258455.2. Classification (NCBI taxonomy): domain Eukaryota; kingdom Viridiplantae; phylum Streptophyta; class Pinopsida; order Cupressales; family Cupressaceae; genus Sequoia; species Sequoia sempervirens. The sequence goes on along the minus strand of VDFB02244329.1, from coordinate 59,688 downwards.
CAAACCATTACCTTTCCCAAGCCTCTGTAACCAAACCACCTCTTTAGAGGCATGCTAAACCACCGAGTGTGTTGAATTCACATTCAACCAAGGTGTAGACTCCTTGGTCTTTTCTGTTGAAATTTTTTTCTCACAAGTAACCATTCCAACAAATGTCTCTTACCACAAGAGAATTCCAGCCTCACCTATTTCTCCAAGTATCCATGAGGACCTGTAACCAACCAATCCATGCCAAACTCCAAATGCAACACAACACTTTCATGAAGTAGACAAGCAAATGATTAATGTACCCAAAACTTAAGAGAACTACACAAGATCATTGTCAAAACTCCAATCATGAATCAAGAACATAAACATGATATCCATGATCTAACCATCTCCTCTTAGGATATCACATGCATCATAACATACTTATACATCTTAGTCTCAAGAGAACCATGTAAATATGCCAAACTCTAAACTAGTATCAAGAGTAAACCATGACATCCATAACAAATATACTCTAAACCAAGAAACCATATCTCCAACCACATGGAGATAACCTTACCAATGATGCATCCAAGTCACTGCCAACAACTCCCACTGAACCGTGATACCGAGTCACACATGGCATCGTGACTACCATCCTCTCTACGAAGATTACTCTGAAACATGAAGGAAAGAGTTATCACAAACAATATTAGCTGAAATAACCAATGCGTCATTACTATTATCTGAGGAATCCTCTGTAGAAGAATCATAACTCTCTTTCTTGTTCTTACAATCCTTCTTCATATGTCCTGGTTTCCCACAGTTCCAACACTTTACCTTACTTCGTCCTTTGACTTACCCTTCCCTTCCTTGTTTCCCTTAGGCTCCTTTTTCTTAGACCTACCTTTTACAAACAAGGCATTTTGGATTTCCTCCTTAGACTTCCTCCTCATCTCCTCTGACAGGAGAATAGGAATAATGTTGTCCATCTTTGGATCTGCACCATTACCACTAATTGCAACAATTAGATTTTCCCAAGAATTTGGTAATGAACAAAGTAATAAAATGCACTTATCCTCATCCTCTAGCTTTACATCTATAGATGCTAACTGACTGAGAATTAAATTGAAAGCATTCAAATGTTGTGCAACTGAATCACCATCTTTCATTTTCAATGAATATAATTGCCTTTTCAGATACAACTTATTGGTGAGACTCTTAGTTTGATAAATATCCCCTATTCTTTTCCATAATTTATATGCACTAGTTTCCATTGAAACATTCAAAAGAACAGCATCAGCAAGACATAACCTTATTGTTCCTCTTGCCTTCTTATCTAACTTAGCCCAATCTTCATCTGAAATAGTTGTAGGTGTCTTTGTCTCATTATTAACTGCTAACCACTGATCTCTTTCTTGAAGAAGATCTTCCATTTTTAATTTCCACATTTCATAGTTAGAACCATTGAACCTTTCAATCTCTAACCTTGAATTCATTATAACAAAACTTAATTCCAAAATCAGCAAATAACAAAAATAATAAGAGCTCCCACTAAGCTAAAAAACCTCCAATCTTTTAAGAGAAAGGCGTCCTTATACTCTACCCAACCTCAGCTCTGATACCAAATGCTGAAAAATGAGGTGTTTTCTTAGCTTAATACTCTGTAAAACTTCAATATTGCTGTTCTAAGTAAGTCTTTTCTTTGTTACATATATTCTTTGTGGATGATTATCTTGATTAATCCATTTTACTGTTGTAGAATGTAGAGAGAATTATTTAGAAGAACTAGATAGGATAATAGAAGGATCACACAAGATATACCGTGGAGAAACCCTTTCAGGAAAAAACTCCACCAAGAATTATTCTATTATTCAAACTCTGAATTACAATAGCTCCAATTCTTGCTTGAGAATGCTGTGTCTTTACCAATCTTCTTCACACCTGCAATAATCAATCTCACAACTCTATTCAACTTGCTTGAGATAAATAGACAATATGCAGCCTTGTAATCTCCAAATGGTGATAATTACAATGCACAAGCTCAAGCCCTTGAAAGGTATGCCATATTGCTTCAAGTTGAGTTCTACCGTGAAGACCAAAGCTTAGAACATGTGTTTTACCCATTTGGGCATCCCAAACTAAAGCTACAACTCATCCTTCACTTAGGTGATAATTACAAAGCTCTTCCCTCAAGATGGCCCAAAGGGTCCCACTTAACAGAGCCTTTAGAAATATCTTATCATGCATTGGAGTTAATTCCAAGAAAGCATCTTGGGTGCCCAAGTTGGCTCAAGTGATTTCTTGTTAAATGAAACATTTACTCAACACCATTCCCAAAGAATGGTCATCCCTTGTTCGGAGGTAGTCTTTATCGTCATACAACTCGTGTTATTAGCCATGCATTACAAGTTAAGTAACTACATGCAACTCAAATAACTAACATGCATGCATTTGAGATAGCTGTATAGCCCAGGTCTTAGTGGTGGTAGTCGAACTAAAATTGAACTGGTGAACTAAACTGAACTAAACTGATCTAAACTTAACTTAACTAAACTTCAAGCATGCAAACATCAAATCCTAACTCCTAGGATCTTTACATACATTCAGAAGTGTTAACTATTACTCTGTATAGTTAACTGGACACAAGGTGAGTTTCACCTTACCATGTGTGCACCCACATGCTCCTATTATTTAGGAATAAATACAAATGTCAATTTCATGATTTATTTCATCCAAATATTAATCTCATCCTAATCTTAATGTTGTTGAACACATTCCAAGAATCTAGGAGATACATGAAATAATTAATGTTTAGGATTTGCAATTAAATGGCATCCTATTTCCAACAGATCTTTGATGTTGTGTATACTCCTCTTGATGGAAAAAGATGTGAAATGGGATGCAAAGATGGTTGAAATTAGATGAGTATGGGATGCAAGTGCTATGGTGAAGGCAAAGTGTGAAAATTGGCTGAGTATGGCTCAAATGTCAAATTGGCAAGAGTTTGGTAGCTAAATCATGAACCCCCTAAATGAGAGAAAAGAAGGGGTATTTATAGAGGAATTTGAATTCTCTAGAGAATTCAATGGTTGAGATTTATCCAACAAGGCCAAGATGAAGGGCTATGGTGAGTTGAGGACTCACAATCCCTCACATCTTGACATGTGGAATGTGAAGTGGCTAAGGATGTGATGATGTGTAAGTGAGGTGGAAGGAGGGTACATGATGTGGAAGAAGGACAAGTACTTGGCAAGTACCTTGGGGGATGATAAAACTTCCTCAAAAAGGAAATTTTTGTCTCCAAGTGGGAATGAAAGTGACTTTTGAGGAATTTTAGAATTCCTCAAAAATCTTCATGGGAAAAGGGAAAGTAGTTGGGAAAATAAATGAGAATTAAAAATTTGCATGCTTGGAAGAATCTCATGGACAAGACAAGGTTCCAAAAAGGGAAGCACTTGTCCACATGTGACTTGATGTGACAAGTCAAAGATTACATGGGGAAGAGTCCACATGTGACTTGATGTGACAAGTCAAAGATCACATGGGGAAGACAAAAATGAATTTAATATTCCTTGGAAGGATAAAAGGAATTAAAAATTCCTTGGGAGGTTGATTAGGCTAGTTAATGAAGTATTAGAGGAGGGTTAGGTGGCTAAGAGAGATTAGGGGCCAACTTGCAAAAGTTGGAGGATGTGACACATCCTAATCAAGGATTAGGCATGTGCACATTCCTAATGATGGAATTAGGGGGTTGATTAAGATTAAGGAAGGGATGTGACATGTGAGAAATTAAATAAATGTTATATTTATTTAATTTATTTGGTGAAAGGGGAATTAAAGAGGTAAGGTATTTAATTATTTAACTAGATACCTTAGGCATTAGAAGAACTTTAGAGGTATTAATTAAATAATAGTGATATTACTTAATTAATGTGGATAAGGGGATATTTAGATGAAAAAGGGGTAAACTTGGACAAATGAAGTGTCCAAATTTAGGTGTCTATAGAAACAAACCCTTTGATCAGCATTTTCTCTGCTCCTCAAACATCCCACACAATTGAGGCGAGTAGAATACCCCTTGGCTTTAGCTTCACTTCTCCTATTGCCCTTGGCAGTGGAGGCTCTGATGGAATGAGTGGTGGTGGTTTTGGTAGCACTGGTGGCACTAGCGGTGGATTTAGTGGTGTTCACAGTGGTGGCTCTAGTGGGGCCACGACGGTGGTCACGACAGAGGCTCTAGTGGGGGCTTGAGAGATGATTCCAGAGGTGGTTCCAAAGGTGGGCATGGTGGCGGCTCTGGTGGTGGCTCTACTGGTCCTACATCATCTAATGACCCTATTTTGAATGCCTTGCTTCAAAATATGGGTCAGATGCAAAACTAGTTAGCAACCCTATCCCAAGCTTTTTCCCAACCTATCTTTCAACCTTTCTTCCAACACATCCCCCTATCTGTAACAATATTAAACACTCCTTTCCCTCAGGGAATGGAGATTCCTAAGTTTGAAAAGTATGGTGGTAAAGGGGATCCCCAAACACATATATCATCTTTTAATGTAATGTGTATGGATTGCTTTCACCACGATGCTCTAATCGCTAAACTTTTTCCTTGATTTCTCAAGGATACAACACTAGAGTGGTATTGTTCCTTGCCTGACAATTCTATATTCCCATTCAATCAACTGGTGAATCAGTTTCTCCGTAAACTCTAGGTTAACATCAATTTGAAGATGACCTTCTCGGATCTCATCCACTATAACCAAGGAGAGCATGAGAATATCATTGATTTCATTGCACGATACCAGCGCTCTTTTCACAAATATCTTACCCGCTACTTAATTCGGATGTACAGAAGGTATTTGAAGGTAACCTATAATGAGCTTGGTAGGAGAAATTCTCCTTGATGAAATACCCTTCTTTCACACATCTGTGCGCTACGGTGCGGGAGTAATAGCAGATGGTTGTTCAATTCAGGGGTTCCTCCTCACACTCCTGTTTTGAAGGAAGATCTATAGTGTAAATTTCAAGTAAAGGTAAATCTGTTGTAAATTTAGTTGTCATGACTAATGATCGAGGCCTCAGGTGCAATAGGCAATTTACGAAATTGTTTGAGTATTATTCTTCTATCCTTTAGAAGTTGTTGAAGGATAAGATTATAACATTAGAAAATCCTCGACCTTTGAAGAAGCCTTATCCAGATTGGTATGATGGAAATGTGTTCTTCCAATACCATCATGTTCATGAGCATGATATTGAACATTGCATGCACCTACATCATGAGAAATAGGATCACATCGATGACGGTACCATCTGTCTCGATGGAAAGAAGAAAAATACAAATAAGTCAATGGCTATGGTGAATAGTGAGTTGCAGATTTATGCGGACCTATTTTTGTCTCACTCTACGAACTTAATCATTGATCATTTTGATGCTTCTCCTAAGGCCTCAGTGTACATGAATGTGGTCTCGTTCACTCCTACTCCTTCTCCTCAGCCTACGACTGGCTCACCATATGTGACTTTCACCTTACGGGACTTACCCATGAATAACAAAGAATCTCCCCTATACATTCCTGCTCTCTTCAATGGAAACATTGTGACAGGAGTCCTAGTCGACCCCGCGAATCGAGTGAATGTCATTATGGAAGAGACTTTGTGGCTAAATTCATTACAAAAGGAAAAATATGAGAAGATTAAAACTACTATACGTGTGCATGACGGTATCTCTCTTGTTCCATATGGTTTTATAACTCTTTCCATTGTAGTAGGACCTAGGGTTGTGTATACCACTTTCAATGTCATTTCGGAATCCGATCTATTCAGGTGAAGTTGGGAATTCCTTGGCTAGCTTCCATGAATGGAATTGCTTTCATTATTCACAAATTTCTAAAGTTCTCTCACAAAGGTGTCGTACATGTCATGCATGACACTGGGTATCAGCCATTAGTATCTTGTGGGGGTTATTCCTTGGATCATTATTGGCCCACCCCGGTCGGTCCGCTTCCCCCTAGAATGGATCTACTTTACCGGAATTACATTAAGTACAAAACCGGGGGCAAGGGGTATCTGAAAATGACCCACCTTGCAGCACATTAGTAAGTTTCCTCTTCCTCTTGAAAGGGGAAGGGAAAGCCTGCCCGCACTCAAGGATCTTCATCTTCCGTTGTTTTGTCTGTCGCTTCCTCTCGCCCTATTGTGGCACCATTGACTTCCACTCCTATTTGCTTGCTGGGGAGTCTGATGGTGCCCGCTTGGCGAAAGCCCAAGCATCCAGCATTTGAACTTCCTGTCTTACCCACGGTGCCTTAGTCCATTTTATATGGTAAGGGGAAGGGTCCCCGTAGAGCATCCTCTATGTCTCAGCCTCTATGGCCTCCTACTACTCCTACCTATAAGGTAGTGAATGGGAAGAGTCCCATCATTGAGGCACTCGAGCCTGCTCCCCCTGTTGTTGTTCCATGATCCTCTATGTCTCTTTCTCATGTTCTCATTGAGTATCTCCCTCCATCAGAAGTGGTTGTGATGGATACTTTGACGGTTGAGCAGAATCCTTCTATCCCTTCTCAAGTTGTGGCCTCTAGCTCCCAGATTCATAGAAACTTCCTTGTGCGTGAGTGCAAGCGTCGGATGAAGGCTATGGTCGCTGAGTAGGCTGCCTTCCAGAAGAAGGAAGAGGAGCTGACAGCTCCTGCTTCGGCATGTTCTATTGTGTCTTCCACTTCCATCCTCTTTGCTTCAATTCCCTTAGCCTCAATCTTGCTTTTGGCTCCCCCTGCAAGCATGAACAATCCTCACCCAAAGAGGGTGCAGGTATTCATTTCTCCTTCAGTCGATCCTCCCCTTTTGATTTACCTTTCAGAAATCTTGTCATTTTCAAAACCTGTGAACATGCCAAATACCTCGGTGGTGTCTACTATGATTTTTTCCTCTTTGTGCCCTCTGCCTCAGCTGTGGGGATTTCACATCCTCTGATGAAGCGAAAGATGGAGGATGTCCCTGCTAGTACTGGGGGTTGGAAGAAGGGCTCACCTCCTTCAGAGGGTAGTTCTGTGTTGGCTTGTGTCATCCCAGTGACAGAGGAAGCCCCGACATCCCCAAAGTTTTTCACTGCTCCCTAATCATTCAGTGAGCTTAGCAATGGATCTCAAGCGTCGCCTCCCTCACCCACTGAGTTGGTGCATGGTACTCCTATGAAGTGCATGTTTAATTTTGTGGATGAGGTCTAGGCCCTATTGGAATTTTTTGTGAGACGACTGACATTTACATCACAGGAACCGAGTGGAGAAGACCTTGAGGGTGTTGGATAGGACAACTGAGAGGGGGGGTGAATCAGTTGTCACAAATTATAACCATAAATTCAATTATTGGAGCTAACACATAAATTGATTAAGTGATTAACCATGAAATGCAAATGCACAAACACAATAACACCATATTTATGTGGAAAACCCAATGAGGGAAAAACCATAGTGAGGATTAACTCACACGATAGAGAATATCAAAACCAATTACAAAAAGGCTCACTGCTTGAGTTAAGGCTCATTGCCTAAAATAAGGAATCACTATCCATAGGGCTACAACCCGGAGGGCTCACTTCCATAGAGATACAAAGAAGACTTGTTACAAAGAGACAACAATCCCAATGTAATGAAGATTCCACCACAATCACTTATCAACTTGCATGAATGATAGAGTTTTCCTTCTGCTCACTGCATCCGAAAACTCAACATTAAGCTTCACTCTGAACAACCGCGCACTCAACTCACACACATTAAAAATAGCATCAAAGTCGTGTCTTCTCTTTCACTTATCTTCCTTCTTTTCTTATGTACAATTTTCATCGCTAGCACGTTTTGTATTTATACTATCTCCAACCTTGAAAAGATACAAAGTTGTCCATCCAACTTCAAATTCAAATTAGGTCGGTGCCAAACATCCTAGGGTGGAATTAGAATGAGGGTGACCCAAACACATGCTTCGTCGGGACCCATAATAGATCCAACACACTTCATCAACTTTGAAAGTAGTGCTTGAAACACGGTCGGCCATACCAGTGTAAAACACATAGATCAATTAAGCTCGTTACTTCCAAATGCCAAAACCAACTTCAATAGAACCAGGGAAACACAATTCTTCAAACCATATTCCATAAGACTTCATCAAAGAGAAATCTAGACTAGCAACAATTCTCCCAGACCTTAATCAACACACAACAAAACATAGTTCACAAGCACCAGAACCAGCAACCTTCTTTTAATACAATTTTCTCAATATCCTCATAATATACAATCAACAACAACTAGTAGATAACCAGTTGACCAATTGACATCAGTGACAACACTTCATTTCTCTTCCATTCTTGCAATAATCTCCCCCTTTTTCATTGATGGAAACACATGATGTGAAAAACCATCAAAGACACCATACCTATTCTAAAAATGTTTTTCAAGATTCTTCTTTTTGCTTCTTCCCTTTTAGAAGATTAGCATCCTCATTACTTGCTTTCTCTTATTAACTTTCTTTTCTTTTTCACATGCTCTCTCTCCTTTCTTTTTCTTTTTTTCACATGCTCTCTCTCCCTTCTTTTTTATTTTTTTCACATGCTCTCTCTCCCCCTTTGACATCAATGGCAAAGGAAAAATATATGTCCATTGAAACTTCCTTTGACATGACAACACTTAGAAAATCTGCCTACTCCCCCAGAGGGCAGCCACCAACAAACATCAGTCCAAAAGATAGAGTCATAAATTCATCAAACTGATGCATCTCCAAATGCATATTAGTTTGTAAAAGGAGGGGCAATAACCCCTAGCTTATCCCAGAGATACTCAAAAGTATCTTTAGGAAGAGCCTTTGTAAATATATCCGCAATCTAATCTTTTTTAAAAACATACTCAATCTTGACTTCATTCTCCATAACCTTCTCTCTTAAGAAATGATACTTGATAGATATATGCTTTGTTCTCGAGTGCATCACAGGATTCTTCGAAATGTTAATTTCACTTGTGTTATCACAGAAGATATAAATAGGATCATCATGTAGCACTGTGATATCTTTCAATTTTTGTTTCATCCATAAAACTTGTGTACAACACAATGTAGCAGTGCAATATACTCATCTTTAGCAGTAGACAAAGAGACTGAATCTTTCTTTTTACTCCACCATGCCATGAATCTACATCCAAGAAAGAATGCACCACCACTTGTACTTTTTCTGTCATCTATACTTCCAGCCCAATTTGCATCTGTATAAGCATTGAGTGTAAAATTAGTATCTTTAGGATACCATAATCCATAATCCAAAGTGCCTTTCAAATATCTGAATATTCTTTTAACTGCAGTGACATGTGTTTCCTTCAGATCTTCTTGAAATCTAGCAACAAGACAAACCGCATGCATAATATTTGGTCTAGTAGTAGTCAAATACAGTAGTCCACCAATCATAGATCTATACTTGCTCTGATTAGTCTTAGGTGAATCATCATCCTTTCCCAACTTGCATCTAGTCACCATAGGAGTACTTACCGGTTTGGAACCATCCATTCCAAATTTCTTCAATATTTCTTTCACATACTTAGACTGTGAAATGAAAATTCCTTTCTCTGTTTGATTAATCTATAGCCCAAGAAATGAATTCATCTCGCCAAACATATACATTTCAAATTCTTTCTGCATTTCTTCCGCAAACATCTTGTACATCTTTTCATTTCCTCCAAAGATAATGTCATCAACATATACCACTACAATCAATATTTTGTCATCCTTAGTCTTGAAATACAAATTATTGTCTTTCATACTTTTGTTAAATTCTTGCTAATTCAAATACTTATCTTACCTTGCATACTAGGCTCTAGGAGCTTGCTTCAGTCCATATAAAACTTTCTTCAATCTGCACACTATATCCAATTGACTTGTTAGCTAAAATCCTTCTAGTTGTTCCATGTAAACCTCTTCATCTAGTTCACCATTCAAAAATGTTGACTTGACATCCATCTAATAGACTTTGAAATCTTTATAAGCAGTTAATGCCAAGAACATCCTTATAGCTTCCATTCTTGCTACCGGGGAAAATTTTTCCTGAAAATCTATACCTTCCTCTTGTGAGTAGCCTTTACACACAAGCCTTGCTTTGTTTCTAACCACTTTCCCATTCTCATCCAACTTGTTTCTGGATACCCATTTTGATCCAATAATATTTTTGTATGTCGTTCTTGGGTCCAATTCCCAAGTTTGATTATTTTCAATCTGCAAAAGTTCTTCTTTCATTGCTTTCTTCTAGTGTTCATCCTCAAAGGATTCTCTTACCGACTTCAGCTCAATTTTAGATAATAAGCACAAATTTACTTCAACAGCTTTGTTTCTAGTCAACACACATTTTGTCTTGTCTCCAATAATCTGACTTTATGAATGATTCCTCTATACATACTTTGGTGTTCTAGGGGACATTACCGAAGCATCTTCTTCTCTTTTATTATGTTCTTTTTTCTTTTCCAAAGGACTTTCCTTTGACTGTCTTTTTGAATTAGTAGAATTAGGTTCATCTTTATTCGCCAAGAACAAGAATTCATTGTCATCTAGATTTTCATATTTTGAATCTTCATCTGAAATACTAGCATTCTCATTAACATAGTAAGCTCTGTTAATCTTCTTTCCTTTCCTTTCTTTCTCATATCTTTGTTTGTTCTTTTTAGCTCTTTCTGGACACTTTGCAACATAGTGACCAATTTCTCCACAACTAAAAAATTTAAAGGGAAATTTACCTTCATACTTACCAAAGCCTTTTTCTCAATCTTCTTACAAAGTTAGCCTCAATTTCTTCAAAGTTCTCTTCATCTGGATCTTCAGATCTTGTAGCTTTAAAAGCAGTTTATGTTTTGCTTCCACTTCTTAAATTCGGCTTCCTCATTTTATAAGATGTCAAGAATCCTAACAACAAATCCTTAGTGCATGTCTTGTAATCTATAGTTTGCTCAATAGCACTCACCTTTTCACTGTAAGCATTAGGAAGAGTTCTGAGAATCTTCTTTACAATTCTGGTTTCATCTACAATAGCTCCAAGAGACCGCATTCCAACCACTACCTCATCCAATCTCTGCACATATGCTTTAACATTTTCATCTTTGGACATATGTAGAAGATCAAACTGTGTTTCCAAATTATGTAATTTTGCTTCTTTGACCCTTTCATCACCATTGTGTGCTCTTTCTAAAGCATCCTAGACTTCCTTAGTTGTCTTCAAATTCTGAACTTTAATCAACTCAGAATGTACCAAACTATTCTTCAGGATGAACTTCACCTTGTTATTCGTTTCATGTGCTTTAATTTGCTTAGGTGTACTCGAACCATTTGCAAGAGGAGTTTAGGGATTCTTGTAAGCTTTCTCTACATCAAATCCACAATACTCTAGATATTCTTCCATCAGTACTTTCTAGCTACTATAGTTAGTTCCATCAAACTTTGAATAATCAAAGATCATCTTGTTAGCCATCCCGAACCTTCCTCAAGAGGTTAAGCTCTTCACCAAGGAACCAAGCTCTTATACCAATTGTTGGATAGGACAACTAAGAGGAGGGGTGAATCAGTTGTCATAGATTATAACCTTAAATTCAATTACAAGAGCTAACACAAACTGATTAAGTGATTAACCATCAAAACAAATGCACAAACACAATAACA
>VDFB02244329.1:0-47945 GCA_007258455.2 Sequoia sempervirens | reverse complement strand
CAACAAGGCCAAGATGAAGGGCTATGGTGAGTTGAGGACTCACAAGCCCTCACATCTTGACATGTGGAATGTGAAGTGGCTAAGGATGTGATGATGTGTAAGTGAGGTGGAAGGAGGGTACATGATGTGGAAGAATGACAAGTACTTGGAAAGTACCTTGGGGGATGATAAAACTTCCTCAAAAAGGAAATTTTTGTCTCCAAGTGGGAATGAAAGTGACTTTTGAGGAATTTTAGAATTCCTCAAAAATCTCCATGGGAAAAGGGAAAGTAGTTGGGAAAATAAATGTGAATTAAAAATTTGCATGCTTGGAAGAATCTCATGGACAAGACAAGGTTCCAAAAAGGGAAGCACTTGTCCACATGTGACTTGATGTGACAAGTCAAAGATGCGATGAGAGGTCACATGTGAAACGTGTGAAACAAGTCAAAGATAGCATGGGGAAAGAAAAAATAATTTTATGTTCACTTGGAAGGATAAAAGGAATTAAAAATTCCTTGGGAGGTTGATTAGGCTAGTTAATGAAGGATTAGAGGAGGGTTAGGTGGCTAAGAGAGATTAGGGGCCAACTTGCAAAAGTTGGAAGATGTGACACATCCTAATCAAGGATTAGGCATGTGCACATTCCTAATGATGGAATTAGGGGGTTGATTAAGATTAAGGAAGGGATGTGACATGTGAGGAATTAAATAAATGTTATATTTATTTAATTCATTTGGTGAAAGGGGAATTAAAGAGGTAAGGTATTTAATTATTTAACTAGATACCTTAGGCATTAGAAGAACTTTAGAAATATTAATTAAATAATAGTGATATTACTTAATTAATGCAGATAAGGGGATATTTAGATGAAAAAGGGGTAAATTTGGACAAATGAAGTGTCCAAATTTAGGTGTTTATAGAAACAAACCCTTTGATTAGCATTTTCTCTTCTCCTCAAACATCCCACACAATTGAGGCGAGTAGAATACCCCTTGGCTTTAGCTTCACTCCTCCTATTGCCCCTGGCAGTGGAGGCTTTGATGGAATGAGTGGTGGTGGTTTTGGTAGCACTGGTGGCACTAGCGGTGGATTTAGTGGTGATCACAGTGGTGGCTCTAGTGGGGACCACGACGGTGGTCATGACAGAGGCTCTAGTGGGGGCTTGGGAGACGATTCCAAAGGTGGTTCTGAAGGTGGGCATGGTGGCGGCTCTGGTGGTGGCTCTACTGGTCCTACATCATCTAATGACCCTATTTTGAACGCCTTGCTTCAAAATATGGGTCAGATGCAAAACTAGTTAGCAACCCTATCCCAAGCTTTTTCCCAACCTATCTTTCAGCCTTTCTTCCAACACATCCCCCTATCTGAAACAATATTAAACACTCCTTTCCCTCAGGGAATGGAGATTCCTAAGTTTGAAAAGTATGGTGGTAAAGGGGATCCCCAAACACATATATCAGCTTTTAACGCAATGTGTATGGATTGCTTTCACCACGATGCTCTAATCGCTAAACTTTTTCCTCAATTTCTCAAGGATACAACACTAGAGTGGTATTGTTCCTTTCCTAACAATTCTATATTCCCATTCAATCAACTAGTGAATCAGTTTCTTCGTAAACTCTAGGCTAACATCGATCTAAAGATGACCTTCTCAGATCTCATCCAATATAAGCAAGGAGAGCACGAGAATATCATTGATTTCATTGCGCAATACCAGCGCTCTTTTCACAAATATCTTACCTGCTACTTAATTCGGATGTACAGAAGGTATTTGAAGGTAACCTATAATGAGCTTGGTAGGAGAAATTCTCCTTGATGAAATACCCTTCTTTCACACATCTGTGCGCTACGGTGTGGGAGTACTAGCAGATGGTTGTTCAGTTCGGGCGTTCCTCCTCACACTCCCGTTCTGAAGGAAGATCTATAGTGTAAATTTCAAGTAAAGGTAAATCTGTTGTAAATGTAGTTGTCACGACTAATGATCGAGGCCTCAGGCGCAATAGGCAGTTTACGAAATTGTTTGAGTATTATTCTTCTATCCTTTAGAAGTTGTTGAAGGATAAGATTATAACATTAGAAAATCCTCGACCTTTAAAGAAGCCTTATCCAGATTGGTATGATGGAAACGTGTTCTTCCAATACCATCATGTTCACAAGCATGATATTGAACATTGCATGCACCTACATCATGAGAAACAGGATCACATCGACGATAGTACCATCTGTCTCGATGGAAAGAAGAAAAATACAAATAAGTCAATGGCTATGGTGAATAGTGAGTTGCAGATTTATGCGGACCTATTTCTGTCTCACTCTACGAACTTAATCATTGATCATTTTGATGCTTCTCCTAAGGCCTCAGCGTACATGAATGTGGTCTCGTTCACTCCTACTCCTCCCCCTCAGCCTATGACTGGCTCACCATATGTGACTTTCACCTTACAGGACTTACCCATGAATAACAAAGAATCTCCCCTATACATTCCTGCTCTCTTCAATGGAAACATTGTGACAGGCGTCCTAGTCGACCCTGTGAGTCGAGTGAATGTCATTACGGAAGAGATTTTGTGGCTAAATTCATTACAAAAGGAAAAATATGAGAAGATTAAAACTACTATATGTGTGCATGATGGTATCTCTCTTGTTCCATATGGTTTTATAACTCTTTCCATCGTAGTAGGACCTAGGGTTGTGTATACCACTTTCGATGTCATTTCGGAATCCGGTCTATTCAGGGTGAAGTTGGGAATTCCTTGGCTAGCTTCCATGAATGGAATTGCTTCCGTTATTCACAAATTTCTAAAGTTCTCTCATAAAGGTGTCGTACATGTCATGCATGACACTTGGTATCAGCCATTAGTATCTCGTGGGGGTTATTCCTTGGATCATTATTGGCCCACCCCGATCGGTCTGCTTCCCCCTAGAATGGATCTACTTTACCAGAATTACATGAAGTACGAAACCGGGGGCAAGGGGTAGCCGAAAATGACCCACCTTGCAGCACATCAGTAAGTTTCCTCTTCCTCTTGAAAGGGGAAGGGAAAGCCTGCCCGCGCTCAAGGATCTTCATCTTCCGTTGTTCTGTTTGTCGCTTCCTCTCGCCCTGTTGTGGCACCATTGACTTCCACTCCTATTTGCTTGCTGGGGAGTCTGATGGTGCCCACTTGGCGAAAGCCCAAGCATCCAGCATTTGAACTTCCCATCTTACCCACAGTGCCTCAGCCCGTTTTATATAGTAAGGGGAAGGGTCCCCGTAGAGCATCCTCTATGTCTCGGCCTCTGTGGCCTCCTACTACTCCTACCTATAAGGTAGTGAATGGGAAGAGTCCCATCGTTGAGGCACTCAAGCCTGCTCCCCCGGCTATTGTTCCATGATCCTCTATGTCTCTTTCTCATGTTCTCATTGAGTATCTCCCTCCATCAGAAGTGGTTGTGATGGATACTTTGACGGTTGAGCAGAATCCTTCTATCCCTTCTCAAGTTGTGGCCTCTAGCTCCCAGATTCATAGAAACTTCCTTGTGTGTGAGTGCAAGCGTCGAAGGAAGGCTATGGTCGCTGAGAAGGCTGCCTTCCAAAAGAAGGAAGAGGAGTTGACAACTCCTGCTTCGGAATGTTCTATTGTGTCCTCCACTTCCATCCTCTTTGCTTCAATTCCCTTAGCCTCAATCTTACTTTTGGCTCCCCCTGCAAGCATGAACAATCCTCACCCAAAGAGGGTGTAGGTATTCATTTCTCCTTCAGTCGATCCTCCCCTTTTGATTTACCTTTCAGAAATCTTGTCGTTTTCAAAACCTGTGAACATGCCAAATACCTCGGTGGTGTCTGCTATGATTTTCTCCTCTTTGTGCCCTTTGCCTCATCTGTGGGGATTTCACATCCTCTGATGAAGCGAAAGATGGAGGATGTCCCTGCTAGTACTAGGGGTCGGAAGAAGGGCTCACCTCCTTCAGAGGGTGGTTTTGTGTTGGCTTGTGTCATCCCAGTGACAGAGGAAGCCCCGGCATCCCCGAAGTTTTTCATTGCTCCCTAATCATTCGGTGAGCTTAGCAATGGATCTCAAGCGCCGCCTCCCTCACCCACTGAGTTGACGCATGGCACTCCTATGAAGTGCATGTTTAATTTTGTGGATGAGGTCTAGGCCCTATTGGCATTTTTTGTGAGATGACTAACATTTACATCACAGGAACCGAGTGGAGAAGAGCTCGAGGGTGTTGGATAGGACAACTGAGAGGGGGGGTGAATTAGTTGTCATGGATTATAACCATAAATTCAATTACTGGAGCTAACACATAAATTGATTAAGTGATTAACCATGAAATTAAAATGCACAAACACAATAACACCATATTTATGTGGAAAACCCAATGAGGGAAAAACCACAATGAGGATTAACTCACACTATAGAGAATATCAAAACCAATTACAAAAAGGCTCACTTCCTGAGTTAAGGCTCATTGCCTGAAATAAGGAATCACTATCCACAGGGCTACAACCCGGAGGGCTCACTTCCATAGAAATACAAAGAAGACTTGTTACAAAGAGACAACAATCCCAATGCAATGAAGATTCCACCACAATCACTTATCAACTCGCATGAATGATAGAGTTTTCCTTCTGCTCACTGCATCCGGAAACTCGGCATTAAGCTTCACTCTGAACAACCGCGCACTCAACTCACACACATTAAGAATAGCATCGAAGTCATGTCTTCTCTTTCACTTATCTTCCTTCTTTTCTTATGTACAATTTTCATCGCTAGCACATTCTGTATTTATACGATCTCCAACCTTGAAAAGATACAAAGTCGTCCATCCAACTTCAAATTCAAATTAGGTCGATGCCAAACATCCTAGGGTGGAATCAGAATGAGGGCGACCCAAACACATGCTTCGTCGGGACCCATAATAGATCCAACACGCTTCATCAACTTTGAAAGTAGTGCTTGTAACACGGTCGGCCATACCAGTGTAAAACACATAGATCAATTAAGCTCATTACTTCCAAATGCCAAAACCAACTTCAATAGAACCAGGGCAACACAATTCTTCAAACCATATTCCATAAGACTTCATCAAAGAGAAATCTAGACTAGCAACAATTCTCCCAGACCTCAATCAACACACAACAAAACATAGTTCACAAGCACCAGAACCAACAACCTTCTTTTAATACAATTTTCTCAATATCCTCGAAATATACAATCAACAACAACTAGTAGATAACCAGTTGACCAATTGACATTAGTGACAACACTTCATTTCTCTTCCATTCTTGCAATAATCTCTCCCTTTTTCATTGATGGAAACACATGATGTGAAAAACCATCAAAGACACCATACCTATTCTGAAAATGTTTTTCAATATTTTTCTTTTTGCTTCTTCCCTTTTAGAAGATTAGCATCGTCATTATTTGCTTTCTCTTATTAACTTTCTTTTCTTTTTCACATGCTCTCTCTCCTTTCTTTTTCTTTTTTTCACATGTGCTCTCTCCCTTCTTTTTTATTTTTTTCACATGCTCTCTCTCCCCCTTTGACATCAATGGCAAAGGAAAAATATATGTCCATTGAAACTTCCTTTGACATGACAACACTTAGAAAATATGCCTACTCCCCCAGAGGGCAGCCACCAACAAACATCAGTCCAAAAGATAGAATCATAAATTCATCAAACTGATGCATCTCCAAATGCATATTAGTTTGTAAAAGGAGGGGCAATAACCCCTAGCTTATCCCGGAGATACTCAAAAGTATCTTTAGGAAGAGCCTTTGTAAATATATCCGCAATCTGATCTTTTTTCAAAACATTCTCAATCTTGACTTCATTCTCCATAACCTTCTCTCTTAAGAAATGATACCTGATAGATATATGCTTTGTTCTCGAGTGCATCACAGGATTCTTTGAAATGTTAATTTCACTTGTGTTATCACAGAAGATATAAATAGGATCATCATGTAGCACTGTGATATCTTTCAATTTTTGTTTCATCCATAAAACTTGTGTACAACACAATGTAGCAGTGCAATATACTCAGCTTTAGCAGTAGACAAAGAGACTGAATCTTTCTTTTTACTCCACCATGCCACCAATCTACATCCAAGAAAGAATGCACCACCACTTGTACTTTTTCTATCATCTATACTTCCAGCCCAATTTGCATCTGTATAAGCATTGAGTGTAAAATTAGTATCTTTAGGATACCATAATCCATAATTCAAAGTGCCTTTCAAATATTTGAATATTCTTTTAACTGCAATGACATGTGTTTCCTTAAGATCTTCTTGAAATCTAGCAACAAGACAAACCGCATGCATAATATCTGGTCTAGTAGCAGTCAAATACAGTAGTCCACCAATCATAGATCTATACTTGCTTTGATTAGTCTTAGGTGAATCATCATCCTTTCCCAACTTGCATCTAGTCACCATAGGAGTACTTACCGGTTTGGAACCGTCCATTCCAAATTTCTTCAATATTTCTTTCACATACTTAGACTGTGAAATGAAAATTCCTTTCTCTGTTTGATTAATCTATAGCCCAAGAAATGAATTCATCTTGCCAAACATAGACATTTCAAATTCTTTTTGCATTTCTTCTGCAAACATTTTGTACATCTTTTCATTTCCTCCAAAGATAATGTCATCAACATATACCACTACAATCAAGATTTTGTCATCCTTAGTCTTGAAATACAAATTGTTGTCTATCATAATTTTGTTAAATTCTTGCTAATTCAAATACTTATCTAACCTTGCATACTAGGCTCTAGGAGCTTGCTTCAGTCCATATAAAACTTTCTTCAATCTGCACACTATATCCGATTGACTTGTTAGCTAAAATCCTTCTAGTTGTTCCATGTAAACCTCTTCATCTAGTTCACCATTCAAAAATGTTGACTTGACATCCATCTAATAGACTTTGAAATTTTTATAAGCAGTTAATGCCAAGAACATCCTTATAGCTTCCATTCTTGCTACCGGGGAAAATTTTTCCTGAAAATCTATACCTTCCTCTTGTGAGTAGCCTTTACACACAAGCCTTGCTTTGTTTCTAACCACTTTCCCATTCTCATCCAACTTGTTTCTAGATACCCATTTTGATCCAATAATATTTTTGTATGTCGTTCTTGGGTCCAATTCCCAAGTTTGATTCTTTTCAATCTGCAAAAGTTCTTCTTTCATTGCTTTCTTCTAGTGTTCATCCTCAAAGGATTCTCTTACCGACTTCGGCTCAATTTTAGATAATAAGCACAAATTTACTTCAACAGCTTTGCTTCTAGTCAACACACATTTTGTCTTGTCTCCAATAATCTGACTTTATGAATGATTCCTCTATACATACTTTGGTGTTCTAGGGGACATTACTGAAGCATCTTCTTCTCTTTTATTATGTTCTTTTTGCTTTTCCAAAGGACTTTCCTTTGATTGTCTTTTTGAATTAGTAGAATTAGGTTCATCTTTATTCGCCAAGAACAAGAATTCATTGTCATCTAGATTTTCATATTTTGAATCTTCATCCGAAATACTAGCATTCTCATTAACATAGTAAGCTCTGTTAATCTTCTTTCCTTTCCTTTCTTTCTCATATCTTTCTTTGTTCTTTTTAGCTCTTTTCAGACACTTTGCAACATAGTGACCAATTTCTCCACAACTAAAAAATTTAAAGGGAAATTTACCTTCATACTTACCAGATCCTTTTTCTCAATCTTCTTACAAAGTTAGCCTCAATTCCTTCAAAGTTCTCTTCATCCGAATCTTCAGATCTTGTAGCTTTAAAAGCAGTTTATGTTTTGATTCCACTTCTTAAATTCGGCTTCCTCATTTCATAAGATGTCAAGAATCCTAACAACAGATCCTTAGTGCATGTCTTGTAATCTATAGTTTGCTCAATAGCACTCACCTTTTCACTGTAAGCATCAGGAAGAGTTATGAGAATCTTCTTTACAATTCTGGTTTCATCCACAATAGCGCCAAGAGACCGCATTCCAACCACTACCTCATCCAATCTCTGCACATATGCTTTAACATTTTCATCTTTGGACATATGTAGAAGATCAAACTATGTTTCCAAATTATGTAATTTTGCTTCTTTCACCCTTTCATCACTATTGTGTGCTCTTTCTAAAGCATCCTAGACTTCCTTAGTTGTCTTCAAATTCTAAACTTTAATCAACTCAAAATGTACCAAACTATTCTTCAGGATGAACTTCACCTTGTTATTTGCTTCATGTGCTTTAATTTTCTTAGGTGTACTCGGACCATTTGCAGGAGGAGTTTAGGGATTCTTGTAAGCTTTCTCTACATCAAATCCGCAATACTCTAGATATTCTTGCATCAATACTTTCTAGCTACTATAGTTAGTTCCATCAAACTTTGAATAATCAAAGATCATCTTGTTAGCCATCCCAGACCTTCCTCAAGAGGTTAAGATCTTCACCAAGGAACCAAGCTCTGATACCAATTGTTGGATAGGACAACTAAGAGGAGGGGTGAATCAGTTGTCATAGATTATAACCTTAAATTCAATTACAGGAGCTAACACAAACTGATTAAGTGATTAACCATCAAATACAAATGCACAAACATAATAACACCATATTTACATGGAAAACCCAATGAGGGAAAAACCATGGTGAGGATTAACTCACACTATAGGGAATATCAAAACCGATTACAAAAAGGCTCACTTTCTGAGATAAGGCTCATTGCCTGAGTTAAGGCTCACTGCCTGAAATAAGGACTCACTGTCCGGACTCACTGTCCACAGGGCTACAACTCAGAGGGCTCAATACCACAGAGATACAAAGAAGACAAAGAAAACTTGTTATAGAGAGAACAATCCCAATGCAACGAAGATTCCACCACAATCACTAATCAACTCGCATGAATGATAGAGTTTTCCTTCTACTCACTGCATCTAGAAACTTGGTGTTAAGCTTCACTCTGAAAAACCTCACACTCAACTCACACACATTAAGAATAGCATCAAAGTCGTGTCTGCTCTTTCACTTATCTTCCTTCTTTTCTTATGTACAATTTTCATCGCTAGCACGTTTTGTATTTATACTATCTCCAACCTTGAAAAGATACAAAGTTGGCCATCCAACGTCAAATTCAAATTAGGTCGGCACCAAACATCCTAGGGTGGAATTAGAATGAGGGTAACCCAAACACATGCTTCACTGGGACCCATAATAGATCCAACACGCTTCATCAACTTTGAAAGTAGTGCTTGACACACAGTCGGCCATACCAATGTAAAACACATAGATCAATTAAGCTCATTACTTCCAAATGTCAAAACTAACTTCAATAGAACCAGGGCAACATAATTCTTTGAACTATACACCATAAGACTTCATCAAAGAGAAATCCAGACCAACAACAATTCTCCTGGACCTCAATCAACACATAGCAAAACATAGTTCACAAGCACCAGAACTAGCAACCTTATTTTAATACAATGTTATCAATATCCTCGATATATACAATCAACAACAACTAGTAGATAACCAACTGACTGGTTGACATCAATGACAACACTTAATTTGTCTTCCATTCTTGCAATAGAGGGGCCTTCTTCCTTGACTCTTGTTGTAGGAGGGTTAGAGGGTACCCCCCTTGATATTTCATCCTTCCAGGCTCATCCACCCTTCCCTTATAGTGATCTAGATTGGAAGAACGACGACCTTTTAGTTGATGAGGACTAAGGGGGTGCCTCTTCTTTATATGTAGATTAGATTGTGTGTGTTTGTGTGTACTGTGTTCCCCCATGCTTGTGTTATGTGTTCCTAGATGACCCTTGTCACCCTCGTAGGTACTTGGATACAGGAGTATTTTTATGTCTTGAAACTTCTTTTATTTGTCACATCATTCTTCTCTTTGTCATGTATTGTTTTTTGACAATTGGGGATGATGCAAAGAGTTGGGGGCATTTAGGCCTCCCTTCGATGTTGACCAATTTTTTTATTTTGTCTTCACATGCCTTCTTCACATGGTCTGATATAGTATGGGGTTGATGGCAGTTCATTTATATACTATTATACTTATTTATCTATATTTATGAGCAGCTCTAACCCTGAAATATCATATCCGCTTGTCTCTTGTTCGTTACATCATTGTCTTTCCCTTCTTTGCATCTTTTCTCTCCTCTTTACTTGTGTTGTGATGTTGCGGTGCTCATGTGTTGTCCCTCATGTATGCGATAGCATTACCATAGTTACATCTCGTTATGTTCCGCGGGCCATAACATCACTTTTCATTCTTGCTTTTATCTCCTTAGGATGTCACATGCCTTTGTATTCGGCACACACCATCCTAAGGGGGACTCTCATGTTGCTTCGGTTTTCAAAAAATGCATTCAGTGGCCAATGAATCTTTTTGAAAATCTTTATCTTTAACTCTTCAAAATATTTTTCAAAAAATTGCATTCCTCATCAAGGACCCTTAGTGGATTATTTTTCCTTCATAATGGGTTTGTAAAGAAAGAATTTGATAAACTTTCCCCTAAGGAGGGAGCACCTTCCCCTTGCAAGGGGGCTTTCTTCCTTTCGAATTCCTTGACAAAGTGGAATCTTTCAAAAGGACTCCTTGATGTTGAAATCAATTTGCGAAAAATATTGTTGCACTTTCAAACAAAGTGTCCCTTGAGTGGACCCCTTTTCTTTTGAAGGGTTCTTGAGGGATCCCTTTGAAAGCTCTTCCTTTAATTTGTGACTATCTGTGTGACTGTCTACTTGTCTGTCTGTGTGGCTTCTTTTTGATATCTAACATGTTTTGTCTATGGATTCACATGTTACTTTGTAGATGCGTCTGTGAAGTTGCTTTCAAATCCGACTTTGTGGAGTCCCCTACATTGGGCTTCCTTCAAGACCGAGCACCTGGGGGGCACCTTCTTTACAAGTCCAAGGACCTGTGAAGTGCTTACATCCTGCGGGATTTGTCCACCGTTGGTCTGCGAACCTCTAGTGCACTTTGTTCAATCCTCCTCAAGAGAGAGTACCTATAGAGCCATTTGCCTGCCCTGCGCTTTCGAGCATGCCAGATTGAGGTTTGCTTCCTCGATGATTTAGGTATCAATTAGTGATAACAGATTTCCACAATCCATGAAGATTACCTACTTTACCGAACACTCATTGGCACTCATGTTTTCTAAATTGGGGGCAAAATGTATAGGAGTGAATTTGCACCCCCTTGCAAGTTCCCCTTTTACATCATTCACCTTAGAAAAATCAAATCTGACCATGTAATTCCACATCACCCATCCACACTCCATCCACTTGGTGCTTGTTTTTAGTGTCGGTGGGGGAATTTATGTCGAGGACACGCACACGACGCACGAACATCTGCATAGCGTGTTGTCGTCCTAACAGGATTCCTGCCTCTGGAATCTACATAAGCGTTAAGTTCTCCATTGGTGACAAAACATAATGCCCTTGTTCCCTTAAATCAACCTTTGAACGACTCTTTCCCTCTCAAACTCATCTTCAAATGGATATTCTTCATTCCTATTCATTCCTATACACACTTTGAACATTCTTGAAGGCAATCCTCACATCCTCATACGTTTTAGCTACTTGGTACACTATTGGCTTCACTATTCCAATATCACAACATTCTTCACATCTACCACAGAAGATGCAACTTGGTGTCTTGCAAGACCTCCTTCGGCATCACTGCGGCCACGTCAACTTTGTCATGGTTGTAGACTTGCATTCCTCTCTCATTGGCCTTGAGCGCCTCTAGTTGAGGGTGGTATTGTTTACTTGCTTTTAAATTGTTGTTGGATTTGAGTAGCATAGTGTCTCTTGTAGTATTCGGTATTCTTTTCCTTTCCAGCATACTTTCTTTATTGTATTTCTATTTCTCTATCTATCTGGTTGTTTGTGGATGTGGAAACACCAAAACAGGGGTTTGACTGTGGCAAGCCCCGAAATAGCCCCAACATGTTTCCCTACTTTGTTGTGTGTAGGTACTTGTTCGTGTGGAGCTTGCTAGCAAACTGGACCCTTAGTAAGTCTATTTCTATCACCTTTCAGTCTTACCATTTCTTATATCATTTCTCTCATTATTATGTTATTTTGTTATTTCCTACTTTTGCTATCACTTCAAACCTCAGCAGTTAAATCGTTAGCAAGTTTTAAGCACCTTTTACTGTCCTTTCTCACTGTATGTCTATATGGACACCAGTGCACCTATGAAACGTCAGCGCATCGTGTTGCCGCCCCTGTTCTGCGTTGTTGTCCTTTGGCAGAGAGTTGTCTGAGGTATAGTATAGGTCCCTGAAACATGCTAGCTTAGTCCAAACCTAACTCTCGAGTTAGTAGAGTGACAAAAGCACTAAGAGTGTTCTTCATTCTCTATCCTCGATATCAAACAATTCTCTACACTTGCGTGGTTGAGGTAGAATAGGGCAGCCCTCAACTCTCGGCTCTTCGTGACCTAGAGTCATTGAGTGGTCGGTCCCTCTCCTCTACAGGTTGATGTGTTTCCTTTGTTACCTATGTTATATGTTCATAAAAATTTGTTCCTATGCTATCCATATTACATGTTATGGTGTTTACCTCCTATACTTTCATATGTTCTTTGTCTAGCTCTTGTGCTCTTTATGCATGCCTTGGCGGCTATGTCATTATCTTCCATTTTTACTACTCTTATTATTTTGCAATGTTATGTTCCTATATTTTCTTATATTATTCTTATCATGCTTACACCTTCTAATTACATATTTATTATATTTATCATGCTTATCTCTTATGATTCTCCCTCTATAATTCTTATCATGCTTGCATCTTATGATTGCATATTATGATGCTTGTTGTGCTCATACATTTTTCATTTTATTTATGTTTACATGACCCTTATCTAAAATAGATAGCTACCCTTATGTTATTATTTACCTACATTGGTGCAACATTAGTGGCATCTTGCATTTCCCTTATTACACATGCCCTCTCAATTATATCTTGCCTTTACTTGCATGCTAACATATGATGGTATGTTTTACCATCTTTACATGGCTTAACACAATTGTATATTTTTCCCTTCTCCAATTCCTTGCATTCGTTATCATGATTTATGTGATTTATGTTTTACAATGACAAGCTCATAGCCATTATCGTATCCAAGAGAGGTTTATCAATCTTATCCATTGTTAGTCAAAGTCCTACATAATGTAGATCCCTATAATTTTGAGTACTCAAAAAATATTTATCAACATACAGACAAAATGTATTGGTGTAAATTGCATACCCATGCCCTTTTCCCTTATGTTTTGGGCCCACTTTAATTAGAGTGTCCTTAATATAATGGCTAGCCTAGAAGTGATATTTTTGTGTTAATTCAGCTCATGAGATCACCACCTCTAAGTCCCATCATCAATCATCCTCAAAAATTGATCTCAGATCCTAAATCTGCCATTCATCACCTTGGATCAAATTCTTTGTATAGACTTAGCTCAACAATCACATATTTGAACCCCAACTTTTTTAAATTCAAATTCATAATAAATATTACCTCTGTCTTACTATTCATTGTGAGCAAATTTGTGTTGATTTGTGTCTTAGTGTATTGTATTTTAAGACATTGATTCATTTAAAAATAACATACACCTAACAATCACTAAAGAGATATTGTAACATTTATAAGAGCATCATAGCAACATTATCATATTATCACGTCAACAAACATCATCCTAGTTCCATTGACCATGCTCGTTGTTCTAAAGCCAAGGGATCTAAACGACTGAGAAGAATTCACAATTCAATATTCCCTAAATTTAGACATTAAAAAATTAAGGCAAGTAACTATCTCAATAACCTATTTTCTAGGATGTATTAAATTTAGGTCCCCACACCAATTACAACCAATATACAAAAAACTAATGTCTGATTGATCAATCATAAAAATCTTACATCAATAGAAAATCCATAGCACATTTGAATTCATTTAATTCAATATTTATTATTTCCAATCCCATTTAGTCATCATTTGTTTAATTAGCCAAGATAATTTTATTAAGTGGTGTTTTTGGCCTTCCAATCTACAAGATGAATTTTTGATTGCCCTCGTTGCCGTGTAGATACATTCAACACACCCCTATTTTAACGTATCTTTCCCTGGGCATTGAACCCTATTTACATTGAATATCTAGGCATAACAGGTTATCTGCCCACATCTGCCTCGTAAGTCCTAATTCTCCGGAGTGGTGATCTGTAAGTTTTTAGGCAAATTCTTAGTGATCTGCGTTAGCAAGGGTGACCTGGAAGTTTTTCGAGTATTTCGCAGAATTCTGAAAGTAAGGCTTGAAGGTTCTAAACTAAGGACTCTTTGACAACTCCCCTTTCAATTAGAAAACTCAGGTACTGGAAAACTTATTTGAAGAATTGACGAACGATGTAGGTTGTTTACACTGTGAGAACAATTTCAAACAAAAATGAGGACGACTAAAAATCCAAAATTAAATAAATGGGGGGGCGGGGGTTCTGTTAGCATGGGCTTACGTTAAATAAATGGGGGGAAAATTCTGTGAGCATGGGATTACAGTTAGAACTTGATAGAAACAACTTGAGCAACTCTTTGAGCTTGTGGGTAACAGTTAGAACTTGATAGAAACAAGTCGAGCAGTGTCAAGTTCAAGATTGTATACATTCTAATCAACAGCAGGGTCAATGGAAATCTTGGCCAGATCGACGACCATCACAGTGCCAAAATGTAGTTCATCTTTAAAAACCGAAGGAATAGTAAAATTCTCTGCCCATCAGAACTTCAAAACCATCAGAGTTGTAAAATTCTCTGCCCATCAGAACTCAGAAAACCTATCCTGTGCTATTCATTCATGCTGCCTAAACATAGAAAAAGCTTTCGTTGCTTTACAACTAGATCTTCTCATAAAGCTAGATATTCTCTTTAATTTGGGCATGGAGCGCCCATTGCCACAGTTATTATAGGAAGTCATTTATAACGTCCATGTGCTCCATTTTCATGTCGTATCGCACAACCAACCCGTATAAGCCAATCCTAAGGCAATAACACAAAGCTTGCTTAACAAATTATATTTTACCTCTATGAGCATCACTTAGATGCAATGAGTGATAAGTGGACCATTCATTGGGTCAATGAGTTTGACTCAAAAAACTACACGGTTGAATCCTGATAACAATATCACAATTTGACAGGCTGTAGAAAATACCTCCTACTCATCAATTTGATCAGTTTCAATGTCCAAAATGCCAATCCGTTTACTCTTAATGCTATAAATACGGTGTTTGGTTTATATACAGATGAAGAATAACTGCATCTTGTAATGCAGTTTAAAGTCGAAGATACCAATCCACACTCGAGTAAATCTAGTCCTAAGGCAATACCCAGTGTGTGATTCAGACTTCTTTATATTACAGACCACAGGTCTGTAATAATAATACACCAATATTAAAAATCTCTCAAAGCAGGCAATAAACATTTACAAGCATTTTAAAAGTCAAAAGATCTGTCAATGGTACCACACATTTCTGAACACCCAGACATACTAAAAAACCCTTTGAATATATATTATTATAATACTTCAGATCACAGGTCTCAAATAATAATACACCAATATTAAAATCTCTCAATGGCACTTTGAATGCATATTATTATATAATTTCACCCTTGTCCATGCAGAGGAGGATCCTGGTACTCGATAACAACCAGTTTGTATCCACCTGTTTAAACATACGATGCCAATCCAAACACATCCAATAAATTTAAGTCCTTAGACAATAACCAGTGTGTAATTCAGACTTCTTTACATATCAGACCACAGATCTCAAGAAACAATACACCAATATTAAAAACTCTAAAAGAAGGCTATGCTACTCATCTATTTGTTTAGACATGTTCACAAGTAGGCGATTAAATTGGGCCATGCCACCTGATTTTGCTATATATGATCACAAATGCACGTTCTATTTACACATTTCTCTGAAAATTTTCCCGTATACACTCACATTTACAGCATTCAAGCTATGCCCATTCTGACGACCAACATCAGGCCTATCGGACCCACAGATCTCAAGGAACGATAGATAACCCAATGTTTCCAACAAAAAAAATTATTTAAAATCCATCAATACCAAAAACTATTAAAATTCTGTCAATATCACCACATTGTTTACGAGTAAAGCAATCAAGTTGGCTTAATTTCTTTACAGGTTTCTCTGAAAACGTTTCCATGTATCTCAAACCAAAGCAACACTGTATCTGAAAAAGTTTCCATGTATCTCAAACCAAAGCAATACTGTCTGATTCACAAGTAGAGCAATCAAATTGGCTTAATCTCTTTACTGAAGCAACATGCAGTGTGCGATTCAGGAGTAAAGCAATCAAATTGGCTTAATCTCTTTACAAGTTTCTCTGAAAATTTTCCTATATCTCTCGAACTAAAGCAATACCCAATGTGTTATTCAGGAGTAAAGCAATCAAATTGGCTTAATCTCTTTAAAACTTCTCTGAAAATTTCCCCATATACTCAAACTAGAGCAATCAAATTGGCTTAATCTCTTTACTGAAGCAACATGCAGTGTGCGATTCAGGAGTAAAGCAATCAAATTGGCTTAATCTCTTTACAAGTTTCTCTGAAAATTTTCCTATATCTCTCAAACTAAAGCAATACCCAATGTGTTATTCAGGAGTAAAGCAATCAAATTGGCTTAATCTCTTTTCCTATTCAGGAGTAAAGCAATCAAATTGGCTTAATCTCTTTACTTGCAGCAAGTAGAGCAATCAAATTGGCTTAATCTCTTTACTGAAGCAACATGCAGTGTGCGATTCAGGAGTAAAGCAATCAAATTGGCTTAATCTCTTTACAAGTTCTCTGAAAATTTTCCTATATCTCTCAAACTAAAGCAATACCCAATGTGTTATTCAGGAGTAAAGCAATCAAATTGGCTTAATCTCTTTAAAAGCTGCAATCAAATTGGCTTAATCTCTTTACTGAAGCAACATGCAGTGTGCGATTCAGGAGTAAAGCAATCAAATTGGCTTAATCTCTTTACTGAAGCAACATGCAGTGTGCGATTCACAAGTAGAGCAATCAAATTGGCTTAATCTCTTTACTGAAGCAACATGCAGTGTGCGATTCAGGAGTAAAGCAATCAAATTGGCTTAATCTCTTTACAAGTATCTCTGAAAATTTTCCTATATCTCTCAAACTAAAGCAATACCCAATGTGTTATTCAGGAGTAAAGCAATCAAATTGGCTTAATCTCTTTAAAACTTCTCTGATAATTTTCCCATATACTCAAACTAAAGCAACACCCAGTTTGTGATTCAGGAAACTGAATCACATTGGCTTAATCTCTTTACAAGTTTCTCTGAAATTTTTCCCATATATCTCAAACTAAAGCAACACCCAATGTGTGATTCAAGCTTCTTTATTTACCAGAGAGACCCACCATATCTCAATGAACGATACCCCAATATTATATTTCTAAAGAAAGCTAAACATTTGCTACGAATTAAAATCTATCAATGGCACCACAAATTCCAAACATGCATTGACATTACTAAAAACCCTATCAAAATCTTGTGTGCAGATTCATCTGTCTGTTTAACATGTTCACAAGTCGGGCAATCAAATCTTGTGTCCAGATTCATCCATCTGTTTAATATGTTCACAAGTTGGGCAATCAAATTGGCCAAACCACCTGATCAAACAGCTCACAGATTTCCTTGATTACATTACAAGATTCTCCAAAATATGCTCCAATTTGCAGCAAGAAGCCAAAACAGTGTGCAATTCAGACTTCTTTATATTTCAGACAACAGATATCAAGAAACAATACACCAATAATCAAATGTTCAAAATGCTTCCAACCAAAAAAAAAACAATATTAAATATCTATCTCAATGGTTCCAAACATCCATGTACATTACAAAAAAGAAAAAACCCTATGAATATATATTATATAATGCCACCATTGTCCATGCAGAGGAGGATCCTGCTACTGAATCAGTTTGATCTTGTGTGCAGTTCATCTATCTGTTTAAACATGTTCACAAGTCAAGCGATCAAAATCAGCCAAGCCACCTGCTCACAGATTTTGCTTGATTTCTTTACAAGATTCTCTGAAATTTTTCACAAATATGCTCCCATTTGCAGCTTCCAGGCTATGATAAATTCCATTATAAAATGACCCAGATAACATCTTCAAACAATTGATGGCATCAAATAATAAGAATAATTTGTTAAATCAATGGCATCATGCTGGAATCAGAAATTATTGACCGCCAGCATCCTTGTAATGCTTTAGTACATTCTTCTTAAATTCTGCAAATTGACAAGGAATCTGTTAACTATAAGGCAAGAACCAAAAGTACATTGATTCTTCTAGAAATCACAATTATTAGTTTGAATATCTCCATTTGCTAGTACTATAATAATGATACTACCTTCTTGATTGCTCCATAGTAATGCCGCCTGGCTATTCAACGGGGAGTCATTATTTGGTTCTGCATAGGAAATGGTAACATAAATTTCTAGGAACAGGCAACAAATCCATAAACAAAAAGTATGAAGCAAAAGTTTATTTTTACCTCCCAAAAGGCTCTGAATAGACAAAAGTACAGTTCGAACATCATATGCAGATGACCATTTATCCTGCAACCGAACATCATTCAGGTCCAATGGGCCACAAAAAAATTATAGCATGCCGGGAGTGAAAAACAAGAAAACTGTACTCACCTGAAGAATATCAAGACAGATGTTTCCAAGTTGGTCAATATTTGGATGGTAGCAATCTGTTTCAAATTTCACTTGAGGGGGCTTGAATGGATATTCTGTTGGGAAACGCAAAGAAAGCTTATATACCAGTCCCTCATACACAGTATTTTTTCCCCCATTTATCGTACCAACCCAGGAGAACATGTTGTCAGCCTCTGGGAATGCTGAAACTCCAGGATCGCCACCCATCTGGAAATGTCAACAGAAATTAATAGTTAGCATAGTTGTGTTAAAGTTATCAACCAATTGTGGGGCAACATTACAACTGCAGACCAAACAATTTAAACTCAAATTTTGACTCGAGCAGTGCAGCTGAAAGTACACACACTAGTTACGATTAACAGGATTTGACTAGAGCTCTTATTGATACAGCCGATAGGAAGTATAGTCTGGAAATTAACAAATCCAGTAGTGCCAATATGTTTTACACAGGAAAAAATGTTAAAAGTAAAAAAAAATGCCTCACAAGCTGCCAAGCTCATCGAAAATAAGACCACGAATAGAAACAGATAAATATTCATGCAAAAACAAAGGTCCTAATATTCACCAGTAGACATGAAGTACAGATACAGGTATAGTATTACATATATGATATAAATAGTCAGCAAAACATTTGGTGTGAAGGTCGCAGAGTCCACATCCCTACACTAGTGTTTCCAGGTGAATTTGAACACATGTCGAAGCAAATTTTTCAGCTTTTCCTAATAGAAGCATACAAAATCAAATATATCAACACCAAAACATCTTACAACACCCCGTGGACCAAGTTACCAATACAAGCACTCTAGAACAATACTAGATAGCTCTTCATATGCATACAAGTTCAAGGTCATCCAGAATATGAGCATAGGGCAAAACCAAATAGATTTTTTGTGTAGATATGTAGAAGCAAAACTTTTCTGGGTAGAAGCATAACTCAAATATATCAATAACATCATGCATACTGACTCAAATCTATACATATCAACGCCCTTCACTTCATCCTGTAGACTTATAGGATAATCATATAAAAATGCAGGTATGGAATTCTTAAAGAGAGCCATATGTATCAGTAAACAGCAGTATTAAGAATCAATTATTCCTTAGAATGAATAAAATTTATCAATGCCCTTTGCGAATTTTACAACATCCAACAATTTCCTTTATAATTTCTCGTTAAAAAAAGTTAAGGCTCTACAGGAGAAAATAATTTCCTTGATAAATTAATTTTTGGGAATGCATTCTAGAGGAGAAAATAATTTTGACACCTTCATTAAACTAATTAGATTCTCATACTACACACATTTTGTCCCAGATCACATACAGAAGGATAGAAGCATTCTTCAGTTGCAGAGTGTGAAGCAAAGCTATCAGGAACATCATGATCTCAGTTCATATGCATTGGCTTTTTACTTGCATAACAACCAGACTAACATTTCCATATTTTCTCATCTAAAAGAAAACAGTCATACCTAATAAGTAAGAACATCAAAACTATGAGCTTTGCTTGTGGAAAGTGCCCAGCCCCATTGAATCGAAGTTCCATAAATAACCTTAAGCAACAGACATCAACAACAAAAATCTTCTCTGTCTTCTAAGGATTGAAACATAACTAACATTAAGGAAAACAAAAAAAATGCTTGGAATACTAGTGACTGAAGTAAACACTAAGGCACAAGACATCTGCATTTCCATGATCAAAATAATATTTCCCAGAGGAGTCATGGACCAGAAAAAAGGTCAACTAAGTTTCCATCAGTAAACTCTCTAGGGTTCAGAATGTATGCCACCTAAATTAATAAAACCGATGCATCCCATAAATCCAGGGCACCATACACACATTCAAGTGTTAAGGTCCTTCCTTCAACGCATAGATCAAGCAAACTTTTCCAAGCTTTAATTGCAAGCAGATTGCGGTAGACATCTGCATTTCCATGATCAAAATAATATTTCCCAGAGGAGTCATGGACCAGAAAAAAGGTCAACTAAGTTTCCATCAGTAAACTCTCTAGGGTTCAGAATGTATGCCACCTAAATTAATAAAACCGATGCATCCCATAACTCCAGGGCACCATACACACATTCAAGTGTTAAGGTCCTTCCTTCAACGCATAGATCAATCATCAAAATCTAGGGTTCAGAATGTATGCCACCTAAATTAATAAAACCGATGCATCCCATAACTCCAGGGCACCATACACACATTCAAGTGTTAAGGTCCTTCCTTCAACGCATAGATCAATCATCAAAATCATTCTATGCAACTGGACACAATTAAAAAATCATCAAACCATTCTTGGGATTGATTTCTATTCTCTTTTATTCCATATTAACATGGTTAGGAGGCAGATGGGGATTGGGTTTCTATTCTCCTTTATTCCATATTAACATGGTTAGGAAGCAGATGGGGATAGGGAGCACCTCATTCAAATTTTTGTGACAACCTATGCAGAGACTTCTGCCAAGCAACTTGGGATGGGGATTGGGAGCAAGTGCAACTTGTTGAAATTCTTGTGGTGATCTATGTGCAGAGACTTCTCCCAAGGCATGTGCGTGGTGTGTAAGGGTTATGCACATACACCTCCATCCTACCATCTTTATTTTACACCGCTTTGAGGACATCTCATTAAATACACAGTCCCTAAAAATCCCTTGGTCTGGATCGATATAGGATAATCATATAGGCATGGCAGGTACGGAATACTAAAAGAGAGCAACATGCATAAATAAGCAGTAGAAAGAATCAGCTATCCATTAGGCATAGGGTGGATAAAATTTATCAATGCCGATTGTGAGCTTTGCCACATTCAGCAATTCCCTCATTTCATGGTAAGCAGAGGCTATATGATCTTGAAGGCATTCTAAAGTACAAACTACAAACCAAATGTTATGACTTTGTTGAAATAATTAGAGTTTTATTTTATACATATCCCAGTTCTACAAAAAAATCAGCTGTGTATGATCACATACAGAAGGGCTACAAAGAAAAAAGAATTCTGAACTTAGAAAATGTTAAGCAAAGATGTCATGGAACTAAGTTGAAACAATGAAAATAGTAAGCCTTTTGAAATTTTAAAGAACATAGGCAATGGGTTTTGAATTGGATAGCAACCAGACTATCATTTCCATATTTTCTCAACTAAACAAAGATAGTCACAAGCTAAGAAGTGAGAACTGGGAGACCATGAGCTTTTTCTCATGACAATTGTATTAAATCTTTATAGACTTCCTGGAAAGAACAACCAGAAAACTATAAGCTCTTCCTACCCCGACAGGAAACGCCTTGCCCCATGAGTGATATTGATAAAGCATTCAAAACCCACAACCCTAGGAAACAGGCATCAACAATGAAGTGCATTCTCTTATTCGACAGCTTGAAACAGAACTAGAATGATAGTTGACGAAAATGCTTTGAATGTCTACATATCTGGATATATTTCCTGGCCCCGGGTATAATTATCTTACAGGAGCCTTAGGTTTTACTCCAATTACTAATATCATACAACAACGATTGCAAGCAGAAAGCTAAAGTTCTAAGAAGAGCCATCTGTATTTTCCGTGATCAAAAGTATGTGTAACCGAAAATCCATGGACACAAAAAAAATTATAACATTCAAAAGTTTCCATGGGGCACTCTCTAGGATTCGGAGCTACCTGCCACCTAGATTAATACCCAATACATCACATAACACAAAGGAACTGTACACATTTTCAAGAATAGAGGCCTTTCACCATATTGTTTAACTTTAAACCAATCTAGGACGTATTTCAAATCATTTCCTTTTGGGTTACTTAAACATTAGAGAGACAAAAAGCTTTAACTAAAAAAGATATATTAACTTAAGCCCCCTCCATTTACAGATGTTACAAAAAATAAAGCATAAAAGGGTCATAAAGGCATAGCGTACCATCAACGCCATCAGCTCAGACTGCAACCTGTCCAAAAAACACAAAAAGAAAGTTCATCAAAACCCCAACTTGCAATTACTTTGACCCTACCATTAGCCCTAATTCTTTGTTACTGCAATAGATTATAAAAGCCCAGCCCGCAAATATTTTTTACCTCCTGATACAATCCATAAACTTTCCTCTAATAAACTTCAAAATTCTTAATAGATGCTTAACAAACTTATAACTAGCAAACGTAATAGAAACATAAAACCCACGCCGGGAGAGGCAAAAAGCAAGTTATGCACCCAGAATTAACCCCTCTTGCATCCTATGCTCTATTAGAACAAACCAAATGACACAAGTTTTTGTTAATCTGAATCCAATGAAAACAACAGACACCCATTCAGTTTTTCATTAAAACCAATCACAACAGCAGGCTACA
This sequence comes from Sequoia sempervirens, assembly GCA_007258455.2. Classification (NCBI taxonomy): domain Eukaryota; kingdom Viridiplantae; phylum Streptophyta; class Pinopsida; order Cupressales; family Cupressaceae; genus Sequoia; species Sequoia sempervirens. The sequence goes on along the minus strand of VDFB02244329.1, from coordinate 24,894 downwards.
GTTTTGTACCCAAACCAAACGAAAGACCAGACACCCAATTAATTTCTTTACCCAAACCATTCGAACGACCAGACACCCAATTAAAATTTTACCCAGACAAATCGAAAAAACAGATTCTTTTACCCAAACCAACTCAAAAAAACATAAGACCAACTATGTTTTTTAATCCAAACCAACCAAAATAGCAGATGCCCTAGATTTAAGGCATATCGGCAAAGAAGTAGAAAATTAAGAAAGAACCCTAACCTTCGTGAGACAGCGCGGCTGTCGTTGGTCTTGGCCATTGCTTGGGTTTGTTTAGAAGCGCCGAGTGCACTGGGCATTATGGGCGTATTCGCAGTGCTGTTGCTGTTGTTGTTGTTGTTCAAACTCATCTTTCTCAGTGAGAAAATAATAAATTACACACCCGCAGATCGCAGAAAAAGCACTCAACGAAACAAATCTCACTGGCGATGTGGAGAATTGTAATTAATTATCCACAGATCCGCGCAAGTAAAATTACTGCATCGCTTGCTTTTATAAAACTGTGTGAGCAGGAAAAACGATCACTAAAATGTATTTGTACGGACAACGGACTTCAGAAACAATTACATTGCCGTTAGTTGCGCGGTTTGGAGTCCACGATATGAACGTTTGAATTAGACCGTCCCGATTAGTTCGACTTAACGGCTAGGAAAATACAATGGCTTATACTTTTTCGTTTCGAAACTTGAGAATTTTTTGTTTATTTATAATATATAATGGAAATGATGCGTCTTTTAGAGAAGATTTTAAAATACTATTCTTAATATAAATTATGTGTCTTTATGGTGTGAGCAGTTTGGTGATTTGAATAAAATTTTCAAAGTTAAAAAGTATGGGCCACCTTTCACATCAGCTAAATCAAATTTATGGACTAGATTTCTTCTTTTTGGGAGGAAAGGTTTTTAGGAAGAATATATAATAGATTAAAGATATAAACCTTTAATGGAATGATTGATAGTTTTAATGGATAATAATTTTTCAAATGATATGGTAGGTTTTTTATTAGAAATTGTGTGAATTTTTGTATTAAAAGTGGGGTTTGGAAAAAAAATGTGGTTTTATCTTATCTTATCTTTTGTGAACATCGTAGATGTATAGTATTTAGTTTGACTTTTTTGATAGTATAGTTCACATTAATCTTGAGCTTTTTATTATGTTATGTTAATTTTAAATATTTCATTCATAACAATGCTAGTCTATTTATCGAGGTTTTTTCTTCCCTCGACTAGACCTCACAAGCGATTGTATCCTCTAATTTGACTTCAAAATTCATCATTTTCAAGCACAATAATTTTAAAATATGACTACCTGAAAAAATTTAACAAGTGTTTAGGATTGTGTATTTAAGGACATCATTCTAGTTTATTTTCATGGAATTAGATAAGATCAAATATCAATAGAAAGCATTTATGTTTAGCATTCAGTCTCAACATTTGTGATAACTCGGTTGTAGTTTACTTACCATTCAATATTCTTTATTTTTTTTATTTTGATCTTTATTAAATCACCCTCAAGACCATATTATTATCAAGGAAGTTGAATGATTTTCCCTCTATATATAGCAAGCCTCAAAGGTGCCTCTTAGTACCACCATTTCTTATAAACAAATGTACACTATAATGAATAGGTTCAAAAGATCCCTAAGCTCAAATTTTGTGCCAGACTATATTGTACATGTGATTGTGTCCCTTATATATCTCATTGGGTGATCATGTAAAATTATCTCGCTTGTGCGATTTAGTTCCAAGCCCTTGAATTCTCAAATTATCTTTCATGTAGGCCCTTGATCACTAATTTAATATCATTTTTTATTTCCAACTCCTTGTCATAATGTCTCTAGCAGTCAAAGCAATCAACATCAACATCACACCAATTTCCTCGTAATCCTTATAATCTCTCTCACCTTATCAATTCAATTATTTGCTTTAGTTTATATGCTCTTTAAATTAATTTAGGGTCTAAATTTCATTAATTGTTGACTTTATCATCCAATAGAATTTTTAAATTAATTGTAAGGTTACTTCCCCTACGTTTTGGTGAACTCGTACTTGCATTCCTATTCTTTAGAGTAGACTTTTTGTATTTTTAAAATCTATCCATCTCTACAAGTCAAATATAAAATTCCTATGGATTCTTTGATATATTCATCTATGATGGATACACACAATTTGCTTAGTGATGGTAATGTTTATTATGTTAGTTTGGTCCCAAAGAAACGACATTATCATGATGATACCATTACTAATTTGTTTGGTAATCACTATGCATCTATGTTACTCTACTTCTTAGTATCCCTTTTTCTTACCTTGTTAGGTCTATGTTCTTTATGTTGTATATATATCATAAAACTTTAACTAAGCTAATTCTGAGGATGATTACACATGTATGTTCTCTAATGACTGTGTCTTACTTGTATGTCCATAATTGTAACAACCTAATCAATGTTACTAGACAATTACTTAAGACCAAATAACTTTTTATTGAACATAATTCTATTAACAACTACAAATGAATGTTATTTATATTTGTAGACACTAAAATTATATATATACTATTTTCTACATTTACCACCTCTTAATCCATTAAAATAATATTATCCTAAGCACATTACTTTATCATAATTAAATTAGTTATCTATTATTTAATTAATGTAAAATGAATCATCTTCTATATTATCCACTAATAAATTAATTTAAATTCTAAATTACACCTCATCAATTAACTATCCAATCAAAATACTTAACTTACTCATTGCATATATTAACAAGCCAATCAATTTGTTTGACTCAAGATCATAAATTAAATAAAAATTTAAATAATATCAACTCACCAATCAAATGAGTTGACTACCTATTTATCTCCACGCTCCATTTTGTAAATTGATTGTCACCTCTCTCCATCACATCCACCAATTGTGGATCTAACTCATGAGTCAAGATTTGATCTTCGTCATCTAATTTCCTCTCAAATTTTATATAAATTGGAGCTTAATCCTCCATTCATTGAGGATCTTAGATTGAGCAAGATGTTGTCCAAGAGAGCAAGTAACATTGTCAAGAGCATATCCATTTGATGCTCCATCAAATATTTGCATGAAGTTGGAATAATGAGTTTTAAACATTATTTTTTATTCTTATTTTTCATGATTACATTTGGTATGCCCAATGGGACCTACCCATTTTTTTTGAAATTTTTAAAATTAATCTAAATAGTTGTTGGAGAAAAGGTTTTTTTGTAGATCATGGAGTTTGGTGAGATCAAAGAGTTTGGGATCTTGTCTTTCTCTCTCTATCAGTGATTTTAGATTAATGAAGTGTTAAACTATTGTGTGGATGATCGGGGGGATCTCCAAGATTTGAATTAGATTCAAATCTTGGTGGTTTTTTATGCCTACATATCTTAGATGGTCTAATTCCCTTAGGTGGGTGGAAATATTACTAATCACGATGATCTCTTTATTAGAATTTTCTATATGATATAATGTATCAATTTCTTATGTTTTATGAATTTCTAATGTTTAATTAATTGTTATTTTATTTATGTTGTGATTGGCTTTTCAAATCCATGAAAGGACTTGGTCATAAATCTCAATCACAACCCTTTAAAAACCTCTATCAATTATGGTGCCTTCAAAGTCTTGTGTTAGTTTATTTGAGTGGGGAGATCCCTAAGCCAATTCATTTGGTTTATGGTATTTGCGATTCTTGATTCATGTGATATCTTGTTTTATATCAATTATTAATTGTTTTCTTCAATATATTTTCTTGTTTGGAGCTTTCTTTTGCAATTCAAACACTTTACATTTGAGGTTGAACTTCTTATGCATTGTTTGACACATCAACCATAGTATTACTAGTGGTAGCACTCCAATCTCTTACTTGAGCTTGAACTTATGGAGGTTGTACATTTGATCAGTTCCATTTGGGTGTAACAAGAGCCCCAATCATGTTTTTTTGGAAAAGAACTTGTATAAGGAACATTTTTCTTGGTCTATGCATTTTGTAATGTTGTAGGAGGAGGGTTGATAGAATTTGACTTAACCTTGTTTACACTTTGATAGTCTTCATTCTTCTTTGATGAGCTAGAGCCCCTATCATACCTGCATCATATAAGATTATGATGCCCTACTCTATCCAAAGCCAAGCTTTATAACACTCTCTTTCTCTCCACATCTTAGGCCATTATGGCCTTTAAAAATAAAAATTGTCAACCATCAACAATTTGACAAACTCGTTGCCATAAAAGAAGCAAAGAAGGAGTAGCAAATTATATTAAAGGTATTCCCCCAAAATAATAATGCTTGTTCTTACTAGTAAACAATTGGAAGATGGTAGAACCCTTATCAACTACATTACCTAATGGAAGTCTGCACTTCACCTCATCCTATGCCTACATGGAGGGTTTTGTTTTATTATTATTATTATATTTTTATCATAACTTTGATTCAATATTTTTATTTAAATAAATAGGTATTTACTTATTTTGAAAATAAAATAAAAAATGCCTAACATTTTATGCAAGGAGTATTTCTCTTCAATTTCTAACATTTTTTTGCTAGAGCTCATTTGCTACTCTAACACTTTTTGCATTTAGAACGTTTGTTGAAGAACATTTTTCTAAAACTACTAACCCATTTTTGTGGTCGTGCTTGCCAATGATTTCAATTTGAAACTATCACACATTTGGTTTTGGGTTGCTAAAATTAGCTTGTTAGTTTTTATGTTTAGATTAGTTATATCTTTTGGTGATTGGTTTCATGTATGCTCTTCTCGCACACCTTTTAGGTGATCTTGAGGATACAAAATGATACAATTCACTCTTTTTTTTAGGTATTTTTTTAGTGGGCCTACATAAGGATTTCATCACCTTAGGAGATGGCCTAAATCATGTGTTTCAATGGGGTATACAAAGGGGGAGTGAAATTTGTACCTCAAAGGAATACCATCATGTCTAGCATAACCTTGGCATTCTTTTCATAAGGAGATAAGGTGAAATGGAATTGGAATTATCCATGAACACATGATTGTAGAAGGACTCTTGTTCATAGAATGAAGCCTCACATACCTTCAAGTATATTAAGGATACCTCTAGTTAACCTTGTGAAACATTGAAAAACAAGTGGTTTGTGGTTTTTATTGGAGTGGATATGTAATAAAGGGAGTATGATGCATCTATTTTCCTTTATTTCATTAGGAAATGAGATCCCCACAATGAATTGACTAACAACCCTTACGTGAATCAATTCAATGTGAGAATCTTCATATTTCCTTATGCTTGAAGGATGAGGGTCAAGGTCAAACAACACTTTTGGGAGAAAAACTAAAAATAGCAAATCAACTCCAAAATGCAATCTAACACTTGAAACAACAATATTAAACTCAATATTAGTAGAACTAGAAAACCAATTGTAGATCTGAGAAGGAAAAAATGTGTTTACCAGTCACCAAAAGGCAGTTTCTAAAGGTTGAATGAGACTCATTCGCCCATGGGTGAATGGGTCTTTTTTCAGGGTTTTTCTACAACTTCCTCAGATGTTGATTTGTAGCTTCTAATTTGTCCAGGTTTCAGTGTTGGAAAGTCAGAAATCAGATTTGAAGGTGAGATTCTGTGATTTGACAACTTTGACAACTTTTGCAACTTTGACAACTTTTTTAATTTTGCTCTTCAAGAGGTCTTCAATTCCTCTTCAACCTAAATCTGCAATCACACACACAAGAGAGAAAAATGTTTTTTTTGAGTGAATAGGGGTTTGCCTTGGTCAAACCCCATTTTGGTAATCAAACCTTGAAATAATACATGTAAGAGGGAATGAAGAATTAACAAAGCTATGTTACCACTCAACAAACCCTTGAATGAAACCTTGATAATGGAGATCTTAGGAAGTCTGCAACTTGCATGAAATGGTTGAATTGGATGTGGATCTTGACACTTGAAATAATTCTTTGCATACTTGAACTTGATCTTGAAACCTACATCACAATGTTAGCTTCAAAAACATGCATGATGCAAGAAGACTTTGACATGATGAATAGATCTTGATTGTTGCAATAACTCTCTGGTATATATGCTCTTGATCATCAACTTTGTTATACTTTTTCTCTCATCAAAATGTTAGGTTGCTTCTTGAAAAATTCTAGGTGAGACTTAGTGAAATGACCTTGTATTTATAGGTATGTATCCTTAATTTCCCGAAATTCAAATATGGTGAAGCCACAATAGTGGTTTACAATTTGATGGAGGAAGGAAAACTGAGAAAAAATGGCCCCATGGCAAAAAAAATGGTTTTAGGGGTTCGAATGAACCTACAAGTTCGACCGAACCATAAAGGGGTTCGACCGAACTAGGGTTTGACCGAACTAGGGTTCAACCGAACCCATTAATCACGAGGCCCACATTTCCCACCCAAAAAACAAAAGGAAAATGCATATTGAGGGGGTTCAAATGAACGCTAGAACCCCTAGGGGTTCGCTACCCTTTTCCCTAATTTTTGATTTTGTTCACACAAAAAACCTAATTTTTTACACTTTGACGCTCAGGTTGAGGATGAAAATGGGGGAATCTTCACAAACCCAATTGGAGTCAGGTAGTCCTCAAAACGAGCTATCCAATGAATATAATTTTAATATGTTTTGGTTTTATTATGTATTTTTTTTAGTTTTATTAAACATAGGTTTTTTCGAAAATGAAATTAAGCTATTACGCATTACGTGAAAAATAGCGGATTATCAAAAAATATGAGTGCATCAGTATTGAAGTCCTTGATCCAACAAAAAAATAATAATTGAATTTCGATATATACAAAAAAATTAAGCTATACGATTGTGCGAATTGTCATTGGTTTGACTTTGAAACTTGATTAAAGAAAAATATTCAATAAAAACTATCTAACCAAGTCGAAGCACTAGATAATAGAGTTACAAAATCTAAATTCAAAGAATTAGAATTTTATCCTTCATGGAAAAAAAGTTATGCTATACTTGCAGGCCACTTTTTAAAAATGTTGTTTTTGAAAACCGCTTTTGTGGGAGATGGAAAGAAGTGCAATTTGATTCCAAAATTTTGAAAAAATATTTTAGAATCTACAAACAAAACGTGATGAGACTCTAGTTTGCATCATCTTCAAATTCCTCGCAGTTTAGCCGCTATAGGTGTCCGAATGTGAAGATTTAGTTAAAAATAAAAATTTCAGTGTCCAGCTTTGGCAAAATTGTAAAACCACTATTGTGGGATCACCCAATATCACAAGTCGACATTGAAATATGGATTTGGAGATGTTAAAATACCACCAAAAATATAATTTAAATTTAGGTCCAAAGGTCTAGGGAGGACCCATTTTCCCATGGGTGAATGGGTCCCAGGTCCCTATTCCTAGAACACACATTGCTCAAGGTAAAGTGCTATGTTTAGGCATTAATTATTGTCGAGTTTTCCCTTCAGAAAATGTAATTTATTAGGCTTGTAAATGAATAAAAGGGATTGTTAAGGCATAGTTAAGCTCAATTTAATTAAGAGGCACCAAATAAGTGTGAGAATGTAAAGGGATATATTTATCAACACTAAATTAAGGAAATATTAAGTCCATTTTTAACTAGGAGGGCCCAAACAAGTGTGAAAATGTAAAGGGATACATTTTTCTACACTACACCTTGTTTATCCTAGTTAGGCATACACTTAGTCATCTTGCCTTATAGTGCATAAATAAGTGGTTGGACCCGAGAAGTTACTCACATTGTGTCCTTAATAAGTGACAATAATAAGTTATGTGCACAAGCATTTGTAATCCTCCCACATGCTACATTATAGGTAAGGATTTTGTCCCTACAACCCAATGTCCTAAATAAATGGCTGAGGCTACTCGCATACTCAAATTTGGTATGTTTGTGAGCCTATAACGATTGATACACCTACTTGATTAGATAGGCTTGTTCATGTGTATTGCATGTCTTTTAATGTTTAGATAAACTGTCCCTATTTCAAACCAAAAAGGGAAGCTTATTTATCTCATGCCTTAGAATTTTTCCTTTCCATTCTTTCTTTTTATGAATCACAACTTGGTCAACAACCACAACCTTGATTCATAGTCAAAACCCATAATCACAAACTTGGTCCAACTTAAAATATAGGTCAACCCAACCTTAGTTCAAATTAACCATTGTCCATACAACTCATAGTCAACCATCCTTGCATTTTCTCCACCCTCATTTAGCTTAAATCAAGTCAACTTAACCTTAGTCCAAAACATCATCCAACCTTAACCATAGAACCATTTCATATCCATGAAATGTCAAACTATATACAATGAAATTAGAAAACTAGAAATTGAAATCAAACTAAACTTCTACTTTACCCATCTCACTACAAACTTCAAAATTTAAATGATGTTCATTGCCTTGTTTGGAATGTGGATGTGACTCAACAACATAACACTTTGATTGATGGTATATTTTGATAGAGTTAATTTGCATGAAGATTTGAGATATGAAATTGATGAAGGATTGACTCAATTTATGGAGTTTCCAAGGAAAAATCAATTCAAAGATGAGGATAAGATTGAGGACTTTAGTTAACTAAACTAAATGTGGAGACAACTCAAATGATAAATAGAAAATTATCATTTTAAACTCATGAGAAGATAATCTTGGATTATTCGATTAATTGATGGATAATTATGCATATCAAGTTTCCATTTGGAGATTGAATTGACTAAAGAATGAAGAAGAGGTTTCTAAAATGGAAAAGAGTTAACTAAGGAATGAAGATCAAGTTTCCAAATGAAGACTAAGTTAACTAATCAATGGTGATCGAGTTGACTAATGAGTGAAAATGGAAATTTATTTGAAAAAGAATAATTAACTCATATTTAATTAGATAATAAAATATTATTTAATTAAATAGATAATGAGATTAAATGGAAAATACTTATTATTTAATAAATAATAATATGTGGTGTGATTAATGAATATTAGTGGATAATAAATTAAGATTAACCAATACTTAATTAATGGATGCAATTAATGATTTACGGAATGATTAAGGTCAATGATTATGAGGAATATTTTAGGTGTCTACATTTTTCCCCTCTTTAAAGCAATGTTTTTTATTAAATAAGCAAGGAAAGGGCATTGATCTCATTGTTCATAGCATTAGCATCTTAAACATAATGTAAATTCGGAGAAGAGGTGTGCAGGCCACAAAGAAAACAATTAGGCGTGAAAGCCTTCCAAGAACTAAAATAGCCAAAAATCAAACAAACAAGATAAAAGGAAACAACACCCACAAACAATAAAAAAAGGAAACAACACCCGGGATCCATAAACAACCACTTGAACATGTTCCAATAATCCATCAAAGGGTCGAGCAACTCCTCCTAGTCCTCTTTGGCCTGGATCTTTTTCCCTTTCTTTTTCTTGACTTAAACCAACTAAGAGTCCTTGTCCTTTCCTTATTTCTTCCTTTATTTATTAATTTTGGAATCACTTAACACAATCCCCATCAAAACCTTCATCACAATGCCCTCAATAACAAAAATAATATTTCAGAGGGATGATTCTATTCTTTGCATTTGATCAAAGAAACTATTAGCATCCATCTTCCTCTCCATTTCCTTCACTTTCATCTGTAAAACCTCCACCTAAGTTCTAATAGACATAAGAAAGTCCTTCTCACACTCAATTCTATCATTTGTATGACCCTTCTCAACCTCACCTTTATTTTTTTCCAAAGAAACAATTATTAAGTTCCTTCATCCTCCTTTAGGTTTATTTCTTCTTCATACTCTTCATCACCATCATCTTCGGTCTCCTCCTTTTCATCTTTAGTCTCCTCCTTTTCACCTTCATCCTTCTCTTCCTCATACAACTGCTTCTCCTATGCATCATCATATTGCTCCTCCTCAACATCAACCAACAAATGCTCCTCTCGATCCTCAATAGGGTTTCCATCCTCAGACATCCCCTCAGTATTATGGGGGAGGAAGTCCTCATCCTCATAGACCTCTCTTCCTTATCCAAAACTAAAATAATTCTTTTTCCTTTGGTAGCCAACAAAGTGCTAGCAATAGGTGCTTTGACTAACCTAGCAAACCTTTGACCCCTAGAAGAAATCAAACTATTTTGCTCTAAATTCTGAATAGCTCTCAACTTAGCTTCAACATTAGAAATCTCAATAGGTCCCTCCTCTTCCACAATAGAGTTAACTTTCTTCTTCTTTCCTTTTCTAGTCTTGACAAGAAGAGGAGTTTTCCTCTTGATAGGGGTAGCAACCAAAGGATCCAAATTTCACTCTCCTTATTAATTTTTGTAGAGGAAATCAAAGGGTTTTTCCTACCAATTTTTGCAAAACCTTTCCTTATATTTGGGGTAATGATAGGAAGATCCTCCAACAGAGCAGGGCTAGATTTTTCACTAGGACCAAAAAGCCCCTCCTTAATTTTAGTGCCCTTCTTCCCACCATATTTACTAACAAAGCTAGAGCTCCCTTTCAAAAATTTAGTAGAGATAGGAGAGGACTCAATTTATGGAATCTTCACATTGCTTTCTCTAACAACAGGGTTTCTCTTAGGAGCCATTCAGAGGTTGAATTTATAAAGGACCATTCTCAAGGCAAAGGGAGGTAGGCCCCATTAGCAATACACTTCTCAAGGGAGGACAATAAATAAAAATGAAGATTTATCCTTTGACCATGCCTAATATGGTTTAGAATAGGAAAGTCATGATAACCATGAATTATTTGGAATCTCCCTTCCAAATTAAAATATGTCATAATGTGGAGACTTAGCAAGGCCCACGCTGTCAATAAATTTTCTCTACTATATTCATTCTATAATTTCTCCACCTTTTCCCCTTTTTCAAAAATAAATTAATAAACTTGTCATAGTTGTCATTGCTTCTCTTCTAGATTCTCAAGTCATCACACTATAGACCAGTTGCTTTAGCAATTAAATCTTGCATGAATTGAAAGCTCACTCCCCCAATAGTCATGATCCCCTGCTCCCAGGAAGTGACAAATTTGAAAGTCAATTTCTAATTGTGCCCTTGCATGACCATAAAGAAAGGGGAGCAACCCCCTTTTTCAAATAATTCACATATCTCAATATTTTGCATCAACACTTTAGAATAATATGGCTCAGTTCTCTTCCATGGACCTCCCATCTTCTCCTTCTTCATTTTGTTCTTTCTAATTCCATAGTGAATATCACTAGTAGCTAAGAATAAAAATTAGAGAAGATGAGAATGATGATGATGACATGCCCCAATTGGGTAAGAAATATAAAATTAGAAATATGAGATGATTGATGCCCCCTCAAGAGGTTACATGTGCATAAATTGCATGGTGATCTCTTGAAAGAAGAGAAGATGAATACAATATTAGTTGAAAAATAAAAAATAATGGAAGAAAAATAATGAAATATGGATGTAAGCATACTGATTATGGATGAAATGATGATGATGTGTTATGTTGACTTTGAAATTAACAACCTTTATTTAATATAACAATGGATGTTATATACCAGGGTATATAAGACCAAGGTGACAATGTATCCAATGCATAGAATGACTCTCAAGAAAACAAAAGATAATAGTATCCCCCAACACTCAAAAGGCATTTAAAGCTCTTGATGGATTTGTGATGAGACAACCATCAAACATGACACATAGAAATAATTTCCCAAATCTATACCATTCAGAGCACACCATGATATGGAATGATCATGGTGACCTTGAGTAAGAATAGGATGGATAAAAATATAAATAAAGAGAAATATAAAAAATATAAACCAAAGAAAAAGACAACAAAAAATCAATAGATACATAATAATGATATCTTTCGCCAAGGTGTTAAAAGGACTAAGGATGGATTTGGATCATGTCTGGTTCTGAGAAGGAAACATCCCATGTCAGACAAGCATCTAGTTTTTGGAAGGAAACATCCTATATAATACAAGTGATGGACTAAAAGGAGAATTTGATGATGGAAATGGATATGACAACTATATGTTAACGATGATGTAAATTTCTATGGTTTTTATGTTTAAGCTCATGTTTCAAGTGTGATGTTTGTGTAGACACATAAAAATAGCCTAGCCACATATCACATTTTTCTATGACAACCACACTTCTCCCTCACCTACAAATAAATAATTACCATTAATTATTTAATAACATGACCATTTATCCTTCAATTAAATAAATTTATTTATTTAACCCACTTTCCATCCCACCAAATAAATAATTAAAATAATTATTTATTTCCTTTTGTCTCATTCCCATTTATGAATTAAACCATTATTTAATTCATAAGTCAACCTTCCTCCATAAATCAAATAATTTCTATTATTATTTGATTTTCCAACTACCTCTTATTCTATCTCATTTATTTTCCACCATTGATTTAATTGGTTAAATTTCAACCCTTCATTTCAAAGCTTGCCCTAACTTTGACCTAATGTTGCCCTAACCCTAATGCTCCTTATCACATTGATTCCTAGCCTATGATCTTAGGGCTTCACCAACTTTTAATCCTGACCATCCATTATCAATTTGGAATTCTTTAAAAGGCTCTCTCAAGCCATTTTGGACACAAGTTATTTTCAGCATGCTTGAGAGCTTTTGAGTACTTGAACAACCACATTACTTCAATATTTTGCTTGTCTAACGCATAGGTGATAGTTGCACTTCAAATCTAGGGGCAATTATACAATTTGCAACAAGATGGAGAAGGCCAATGGAGGTCAACCAATGGAGGCTTGAAGACTAGGTGATGTTGTTTCACTATTCTTATGCTTCTTGTTTTCATTGTGCTCTATTGTTGATTGGGGATTTAGTTTTATGCTACTTGCAATCTAACTTGAAAACTTTTCTCTAATACATTTGGTGAACCCAACCTTTTTGCTGAACAGTTTTATCTGATGCAAGTTTTTGCAACCAGATAATTAGCTTATGTTTATCATTTACCTTGTGTTATCATATTATGCGTTTATCAATTAGCTTATGTTTCTCCTTGGAATCACTCATTGATAAACGTATTATTTGAGCCATTTAATCAGTTACACAGACACTAATGGATGATATGTATCGATTGTCTCATGTTGATGTCAATCGTTTGCCTCCGTGCTTATGCTGACATTCAGGATTTTTGGCATAGAGATCAATATTGTTTGCAATGGCATAGAGAATTTGGATTTTTACATTTTAATTTTCATGCTATTATCTTGCTTATTGATTACTCTAGAAGACAGGGCCACCACTTGATATAACCCATGAGCTTATTAATTATGCATGGAGATAGTCGATGGTAGAGTTTATTGCAGCCTTACGCTATATGACTATCCATATGCAACTACAGTTTTGCACAAGTCTGTGTTCGTCCCTTAAACTTTTGACATTTTGAATCTTCATAGTACAAACCTAAGCCATGACATTCTAATCTCTATCAACAATAATGTGTCACACATATCTACGACATATATCTAACAGGTTACTTGGATTTATTTCTATTGAACGTTGTTATTAAGGTTTTTACTAGACACAGCTATGCGAGTCTAACCATGAAGCGAATATACAGTAAGCTGCAAGATTTTTAGCACATACAGTAAGTTGCAAGATTTTTCGCATATACAGTGAGCTGCAAGGTGATGTGTGGGTTTCCCTAGGTTGATGAACATCAAGCGCATGTGTCTGAGGGCTCGCCATAGCTGAGAGTGGTCAGAATGCAAGACTAGCAGCATTGATTCGCTGCCATCCCCAACGCTACTAGTTTCCTCTCCACCAAACACTTTTTCACTGTGTTCACTACCTTTCCCAACGCCACTGGTATTTGCTGCCCTCCCGTGCTATTGGTTACCGCCCCTCCACACTTTGGCTCACTGGCTTTTGCTGCCTTCCCCACGCTATTAGTTTCTGCCCCTCCAAACTTTCCTTCGATGTTGTCCAACGCTATTTGGAGGCACTGTTTGTTTGCATTCACTGCGCTGAAATTTGGAGGCACATTAATTCGTCGCCATGCTTTTTTCATGCTTTAAATTTCTCCCAAAATCTTAACAATATCTTGTGATATGGCATCTGGGCGGCTGTGAACTGTGATAACATTAAAGGTTTATTGTAGTCAATAGGCAACTCTATCATCTTCTCATAAAAGCCATGTGCATGAAGAATTTGTGGCGGCTGGTCGTTGGAAGCATTCACTTTGCACTGAAAGTTGATGGAACACACGAAGTGCATTCATTAATTCCTTTGGTGCCGACAATTGGTTGATTCACTTTTATTTTCTGCCTTTGTTGGTCTTCATTTATTAATTCATTTTCTGCAGAGCTCGAGGAGACCTAGGGTTTGCAGCACGTTCAACCATTCCTCCATATATTTTTGTCAAAAAGTTTTCACAGGATCTCTTATGAATTTAGATTAGTTTTATGCAAACTTCCTCGAAAGCTTTTGGGGAAACGTTTTATTTAGCTTTATTTAGATTTTCATTTATTTAGCTTTACCTTTATTTCGCTTCATTTATTTTCATTTAGATTTTACTTCTAATTAGGGTACGGTCCCATGGAGGGGGGCTTCCTTAAAAATCTCAGCGTATGCTGCTTAGCTTTTTTAGGAATATTTTAAAGTTTTTGGTCCCATGGATTTAATCTCACAATTCTGCTTAAAATTTTAAGCTCCAAAATTTAAGGAATGAACTGTAGTGCTTTGATAAAAAATAATAAATAAATCAGAATTCTCTCATTTTTATTTTCTAATAAGAATTTAAAATTTTAGATGAGAGACAAGTGACATAAAAAACTCCTAAGCTGTAGGGGCAATTTCTAGCCCCACCCCAATTTCACCAGTTGAAAGATTCATTTCTAAAAGGTAGGGGCTCCTATTTTTCTGGAAAAGATTCCAATTAATCCCGTAGCACAATTTTTTTTTTCCCATGGGACCTCCTGCTCCATGAAAATAGAAGCCCAAGCCCCCCCATGGGACCATACAGTTAGTTAACTTAAATTAAGTTAGCTTCTAGCTTTTCATTAGATGTAGATCTTTTAGATTTAATTAATTTAGATTTTTCATTAGATTTTTTTAGATTAATCTAGATATTGATTTAAATTAGATTTAAATTATCTTTTACTTTAAATAGATTTTAATTAGTTTCTTAATTAGATTCCTAATTAGATTTAATTATATTTAATTTTTTTTTTAGATTAGATTTTACTTAGATTTAGATTTGTAATTAATTTTTTTAGATTGTAATTAGATTTATAATTAGACTTTAATTAGTTTTAGACTTTTTAATTAGTTTAATTTAAATTAGATTATCATTTAGATTTAGACTTTAATTAGACTTTAATTTAATTTAGATTTTTAACTAGACTTTGATTTAAATTTTTAGATTTTCATTTAATCTAGATCTTTAATTAGATTTTAGATTTTTAATCTAGATTAAATTTCAAATTTTAGATTTTTAGATTACTTAAATTAGATTAGATTTTAGTTTTTTTAGACTTTTAGAATGGTTAAACTTTTTTTAATTTTAGATTTTTAAATTTTTGGACTCATTAGATTTTGTAGATTAGAGTAATTGTCTTAATTTTAGTTTAGATAGCCTTAATATTAGTTTTAGATTAATATCTATTTTTTTGGGTTAACTTAGATTAACTTTTAATTTGTCTTAATTAGATCAATGTCATTTTTCTTTTTTTTTAGTTTAATTTTAATTTTGTGACTAATCTTTGATCGTTTTTCTAGGTTCGAATTTCCTCGATTCAAGATTTACAATGTCAACTGTCACTTGTCAAAGATTGAAGACTTAAAACTACTAATCATGTTTTGCAAGGCTCTTGCTTCAATTTTGCTTTATCTTGAGTGCCTTTTTCACATAGAATGCTTAGTGGGCCTAAAACAAACTTTTGTGCTTGATTTAACATCATTAGCAGGTTTAAAATTTACAAGTGCTTGCATTGTCTTGTGGTGTGCATTTTGTTTCTAGGTGCGTATGATTTTATCTTGCGCCATTTGGCGATCTTGAGAATCAAAAACATTGTCTTCAAATTTGTGTAACCCCGATTCAATAATAGAAGTATCCTCTCCCCTTGCGCACTTGTGCAATCTTGGGTGCAAGAGAAACTATTATTGACTATATGAATTGGGCCTTCCTTGGTGGGAAAAAGTACTCACCCTAAGGCGACTCAAACCGGCAACGAAGCTTTTTAGCCGAGCTACTCCCGACCGGTATACAAATGTGAATCCTAATGGAAAAATTAGGATTACAAGTGCGGATGTGTCACACAGACAAGTGAATTCCCCAAAACCCTGTTGAGCTTAACCTCTTTAGGTTGGAATTCCTCCTTATCGGAGCTAATCTTGCCTCATGTGTGGCCATTCGAATGGGTGCCCAAACTAAAAAAAAATCGTGTAGAAGCCAAAAACCCTATCTATTCACTAGTGCAACAACGGTCATTTCCAAGGCATCCACATTCTCGCAATTCTTAGTAGAGGTGAAGAGCCTGCCATAGGAGATTTATGGGGGCCCAAAGCTTGGTTGACCTGAGAAGTGAGTGCAATGTAAGGGGGAGCCTGTGTGGCCAAGCTTCTAAATCACTTGTTATGAATAAGTGGTGCTGGGGAAACCCATGTGAAATCCAGAGAATATAGTCTTTGCCAATCGTAGGATTGTGCTTATCTTCTTTGTGCTTGATTTAAAACATTCATAGACAATGTGTTTTCCAAGTTTTTTCTGAAACAATGAACAAATAAACATCCTTACCAATCTAGAAAAACACATTTAGATTGAAACAAGTTCAAAAATCAACCAAAAATTGCAAAAAAAACTAGACACTGTTACAAACTGCAACACATTTGTCACTTGAAACAATGCAATTGCCTGCCAATTTGAAAAATATTTGTCACTATCAAAACCTGAGACCAAACATTTCCAAACTGTTTTCAGACACCTTTTTTCTGCAGTCTCTGTTCAAAATAAAATAAAATTGCTCAAATCCTCCTTGCATTTTTAGTTTGCATTTAGTTTGCCATTGCACCTTTTAGTTACACCTTAGAATCCACCATCATTTTTCAACATAAATAACCTCATAGGTCCTCATTTTACAGACTTTAGAATAGGTAAACTTTTCATTCTTGGTCAAACCTTTGCCTTCACAATTAGATTATCTTTGGACTTGGTCAAAATCATCCCATTTTTAGTCTTTGTCCTTTTGTGAGATAATTCCAACTCATAAGTCTAGTTTGGAATCTCACCTTGTCATCTCATCATTTCCTTTAGTCCTACAAATATTCCCTTGGAAATTGAAATTGAGGCATTGTCCACAACTTGAGTGCTTAGGAAACCTTTCAAAAAGTCTACTAATATTGAGTGCACTTTGAAACTCTGTGCATTTACATTAGAACACTCTAGTCTTCCACATCCTGATTTTAGTCCTCATTATCCCCATTGCATTTGACATCCTCATTTTAGTCCTCATTTCCTTCATTGCACTTGGCATCCTCTTTAGACAATATCATCGTTGCATCCCTTATTTCAAAAAACACCAAAAACATAGTTGCATTGTCATTATTCCATTCCTTATTATAAAAATCCAAAAACATAGTGCCATATCATTTGCATACATAGGTTTGATCATCCTCCATCCTCCACCATTTGAGAAAGACTTATATGGTTGAAACAAGACTACAAAGAAAAAGGAGACAAATGGACCCTTTCGAACAAGGCAATAATCCTTATAACTTTTCATATGACATGAACTCAAACACGGACATGGGGGCACCTTTCATCAACCCCTTTAGTGACATGAACATGCCATCTTCCTCACATAACCCGTTTGAACCTTTCATATGAAGAGATGAAAATGGAAAAGTATTTGTGGAAGACCTAGAAGCAGCTGCACAAAATCTTGACATGGCATCCTTTGTGGAAGAATTAATCCTCCAAGACTTAGACAGATACCTAGCCATGCTTTTGTACCAAGGGGCTCGGTTTCCATGAGGGTTTGACATTAACACTTTAAGAGCAGCGTCTCCAAACCATACCACTCAAACAAGTCAACCCCTATCTACACCACAACAGAATGTAAACAACACCCCCATTAATACCACCACACAAAGCACCACAAACACCCTTCACACTACTCCCATTAGCACCACCACCACCACTCAAACCACCTCTAACATGGTCAACACAACATGCATTAGGGGAACCTCAACAAATACTACATCACATTCAATTCCACAACAAACATCCTTAATTCCATCACAAACTATTGGAGAAACATTTGGGACTTCAACTAGTGCAACGACGACCAACACATCATACCTCCTATTTGGATCCTTATCTAGCACCATGGGAACAACATCATCAAATCCTTTGATTGGGCCCTCAACTAATGCCATGGGAACAAATTCATTAAATCCCTTTGGAAGGAACAAGAGACGGTTCACCCTTCAAGGACCCCAACCAAACATTAACACCTCACATGTCAACACTAACACCCATATTCCCCAAAGACAAAACACAAACATTCCACATGGTCACATCTATCAATTCGGACAAGGCAATCAAATAACGTCACACATGAGTACATTTGGACATCAAAACATTTCAGGTCAACACATTCCACAAATACAAACAAACACTATTGGCACACACATCCCTACCTATGCTTCACACATACATACACAACAACAACAACACATTCCTAATATGCAAAACACGCAATATCAACAAAATCCAAATGTGCCACATATTTCACAACAACAATACATCCCAAATCAAAACATATCCTCACAACAAGGGGGAACTCATGGGATACCTATCACTAGCATGTGTGATGCAACAAATAACCCCATTGTGGATGCACTCACAACTCAATTCACAAATTTACAGAAACAAGTGGAAAAACTGCAAATGTCTAACAAAAAGGCCCACCCATCATATGACCTATGTCTGTATCCTTTTGACACGAACTTGTACATGCCACCATTCCCACCAGGATATGTGGTGCCAAACTTTCCTAAGTACAAAGGAAAAACTAATCCCATCGAACATATCAGAGAATTCACAACCAACTGTGTGGACGTGGCTATGAACATACTTATTTGATGCAACTCTTTCCTAGGAGTCTCGCAGGTCACACACTTGAATGGTTCACGCAGTTACCTAAAGGAATCAAATCATGGGATGAATTAGCCAACAGGTTTGTCGACAATTATGCATTCAACATTGACACAGACGTTGACATTGCCTCATTATGTAGACTTACTCACTTGAAGAAACAGGCGAGACATTTATTCCATTTTTCCAAAGATGGAGAACTTTAGCAAGTCATTGTCCTGTGGAAATACCAGAAAAAGAAAAGGTCAACATGTTTGTGCAAAATATTCTTGGACCACTGAAATACGGCGTACAAGTCCATTATTGCAACACTTTCATTGACCTTGTCGAAAAAGGAGTTCAAGTCAAAAAAACCCTAATTGCCAAAGGCAAACTCAAATATGGCAACAAAAACACAAACACAAACCCAAACGCTCCTAATGACAAAAACAAATACTAGGTCAAAAATAAACACATTACTAATGATGGAGTTGTTGACGCAAAAGCGGTAAATGCGACAGGTCTTGCGATCACCCTTAAAGGAGCTCAATCCCAAAATGCACCATTCACCACATCGACACCCACCGCCAACGCCATTCAAAATAATCCTGTCAAACCAAACCAAACCAAGGGCAACCTCGTCAAACTAGACGATTTCTAATGAGACGCACATACACCCCCTTGGGTGAACTAGTTGAGGTTGTCCTCAAGAAGCTCCTTCAAAACAATGTTATCACATTGCAGGAACCTAAAACCTATGACCCTGGGTAGTTCAAGCCGTCATGGTGGGATGATAATGTATTTTGTGATTATCATTGGATAAAAGGGCATAAAACTTTTTCTTGTCACCAATTAAGAAATCTCATATAGGACCTTATCAAAAGTCATGCCATTGAAGTAGATGGTCAACAATTTCCTTCAAACACAAACCATACAATTCATAAAAACCCATTGCAGGACCATGGTTCAAGCAACCCCTCTACGTTAGGTCCAAAGAATTATAACAATCAAGCTAGTTATGCTTGCACTGCCTTTGACTATTCCAGTGAACCCATCATTAATCACCTTTGAGTGGTTGATGAACACGTCAATACCATCACCATTAAGAATATGCCAAAGTGTAATGTTACCACCTGTCGGGGTAAAGTAACAATAGCTGGACCTCCTCCTAAATAGCCCAATATCACAATAGTCAGTCCCTCTACTAAACAGTCCCAACCCAAAGGCCAATTTAATCTTATTGAACAACTGGACAAAACACCCGCTTAGATATCCATCCTTGAGCTACTCCGCATTTCACCTACCCACAAGGCCATCCTTGACAAAGTCTTACAAGAGTCTTCTATACCAAATGACATTGATGTCAATCATTTCGAGGCCATGGTCGGATATTTGACTACCCCTCATCACATCACATTTTCAAATCTAGACTATTCCTCGCCCAAATAATCTCACAATGATGCACTCCATATTGAGGTCTTTGTCCATAAACATAAGGTGAGAAGAGTCTTGGTAGATGGCGGAGCAGGATTGAATATCTGCTCTCTAAAACTAGTCAAAGCCTTAGGCTTCTCTGATGCTTGCGTGGACACAACCAAAAGACACAACCAAAAGTATTGTTATCAAGGCATATGATGATGAGGAAAGATCTTCAAAAGGCATTATCACCGTGTGGGGCCAATCATAGTAGATACAACATGTCAGGTCCTGGATCTTGAATTACCATACAACATATTGCTTGGTCAACCTTGGATTCATGCCTTGAAGGAAGTACCATCCACTTACCATCAGTGCTTGAAGTTCCCTTTTGACGACACTAAAATCACCATACTTGGAGATCTAGATCCTTTCCAATACTGCACCAATTTGAGAGGTATCTCCGAATACCAAGTGCCAATCAACCGAGAAGCTTCCACATCCACCGCCTCCAAATACGTTGATCCATCCACACTCGCCAAACTATCCACATCCACTTCATCGACCTCCACCATACCATCTTCCCCCATCCAACCAAGTGTTGATCCTAATGTCAAGATCTAGGACCAAGGGTGTGGAGAATACAAATTGAACATGGCCTACTACATCACAAAAATACCCAAATCTCTGAAAGCGTATGGTCAACCTTGCTTCAAATTGGAACCCAAGGAAAATTTTCCAATTCCTCTGACAATCACCTTCATAAAATGGGGAGACATGAACGATGAGGACCTTATAGACATATCAGATTGGATCTACAAGGACCCACAAGGCCCCTACCATTACTAGTACAAATATATGGCAAAGGATATGACATAATGAAGGCACAAGGCTATGACAAAACTAGTGGCCTTGGGGTAAACAAAATTGGAAGGAGAGAACCATTAATGCCTTCAGGAAGACCAAAATATTTGGGGTTAGGGTTTGAGCTAATCGAAACTAACGATCAAGGTACCAATATACTTTCAGGTGAGAGCGTGAATGTTTCTAAGTGTGTCGAGACAATCAAAGATTCCCTCACTGAGTCTGACTCCCATGAGTGGGAATTTGGTTATGAAAAATCCTTGAGCAATTATGACCTTAATGAAATTTTCCTAGAACCTGGCGAGCCCTCCTTTGAGGAAAGATTCAGAAAAATGTTTAAGATTGGTCAATCACAAGATCTTTCTAATAATAACCCTAAAGTCCCAAAGAAAACAAAAGAATGGGTTAGAGTCTTCTGGCCTTGTGGGGAGGACAAACCTAAATCGTCATTTGAACCTACTGGCCATAATTCTGAACCATCATTTGAACCTATTGACCATGAGTCTGAGCCACCATCTGAGCATATTGATCCTAATTCCACCCCATTTGTCCCTTATTTTGACCACAAGTCCAATTCGTCTGAATCAAATGAAGATGGAAATTGGATGGAATCCGAATAGGAATTTGAGGATGACAATTTCGTCTTTACACTTTCAACCTCCATCTGCATGCTTTCCACCTCGTCTCCACCCTTTTCCAATACTGATGATGGTATCTCCCTCGTATACCCACAACTCATTAACTGGGATAAACAAGGCCCGCCCATTATGAACATCTTTTGGAACGATGAAGCCATTACAAAATTCCTGGGACTCTGTGAAGGGATACCAAGCGGGGACCATAAGGCTGGGTTCACAATAGATCTTGATTGTGCAACATATTTTGGGGAGACTTTCCAATCCTCCAGTCGCAAAAATAGTAAACATAAAACAACAAAGAATATGTCTTTAGGTGAAAACTACAAGGCACCTTCTGACGACAAAAGAGTAAAAATAAAGGATGTATCCAAGGGTGAAAACCTCTCTAAGGCGCCTGTTGACACCAAAATTTGACGATGTAACAGTGTCTTATGGGAAACTCAGTTTATGGGGGACCTTTTGCGCTAAACTGAGTGACCTCCGGGTTTTTAGAGAAGCCAACTTCTTCTATAATGGGGTTTGGAAAGGGAAAAGGAAACAAATATAATAAAATAAAGTCTAACATAAGGCAATGCACCAAGACTTAATGATAGGCACGATAAATCATAGATCTAAGGGCATGATTGGTGTTTGTGGTGTTCCAGAAAATTAGAAACTAAAGATTACAGCATAGACAATCCATTCATTGACAAAATAATATTGCATACATTCCTACTGCCAAGAAGAGTCTTTAGACATGGTCTAGGTTAGTAAACTTGCATTCAACATATATAGAAGTTCTCAAATGAAATGTCCACACAATAAAAGTACAGTTTACAGTTTGATCAAATAGCATGAAAAACCAGAAAGGTTGAACAATTGACACAGTCTGAGAGTCTTTGAAATAAAATAAAACAACAATAAAGGCCTGGTTTCTTTTTCCAAAACTAGTGTTTCCTCTAAATTTTGGACCCTCTTCTCACAACAGAGAAAAACATATATAGCAGGGAAAAACCCACCGCTTCAGAGAGCAGTAACAGAAAAGATTTCGCAATCCCCCGACAATGATGCAAAAATCAGAATATTCCCCAAGCTGTTGCAACATAAACGATTTGAAACCAAGCATCTGGTCATTCCAGGCACAGGTGCATCCTTTGGAAATGATGGCGGTGGTCCTGACAAGGCTTAATCAGACAAGTGTCACCATCCTGTGCAAATGATTATGACACGTAGTGGCCAATAGCAACATTCGGTTCGTCTGGTCTATCGCCCGAATATGAGATCTGCTGACTAGGCACATGGCAGCCTTTCGCTACCTGTATGAACCTCTCTCTCTCGCCGCTGAAGACTTGCACTAAGACTACACGTGTCGAATGGGCAGAGCACTTAACCAATAGTGGAGGGAACAACCACCAGCCAGGTGCGAAAGAGACGCGTGGCAGTATTTCACTGCCCACGGTTGTTACTTCATCTCTATGTTGAAAGATTTGTGAATAGCAAACACGTAGCAAGAGTACACTGCAGATAACAATTGTGGGGCCCGCCAAACCCTTTTGGGAATGAGGGATTCGTGGCACTCGAGTGGAGCCCAATGAGGCAGCAAGAAAGAATGATCAAAAGTATCCTGTAGCCACGACACGTGGAAGCATAGCGGGGTTTCCTGGGATGCAAAAGGAATGCAGAAACTCGGGGTTGCGAGGAGTAGACACATGGAGCAGGAGAGAAGAACTTAGATAAAAGGTTGAGTTGATTACTTGCGATGCACGGGTCAATGCATAGAGGAAAATACACTAGAAGGGAGCTAGTAAAATATTTATTAACAACTTTTGGCGACTATTAGGGGCATTTTTCCTAAGGAATGGAGAACCCAAAATTTCTCTGGTTTACAAGCCAGAGTGCCATTTCATTAGATAATGGAGTCAGAGATTGGAAAGAGTCACCTGCAGAGGCGACCATTCATCCTTAGATGGCTTCACCATGTTGCGCAAATTCTCTTGTGCTCCACTTAGATCAATAGTTTCTTTGTGAGGTAGTGCATTAGGTAAACTGACCCCTGCTTCACAATGAAATAGTAGTTGTGCAAGCGGATGAATCACCCCCTCAATGTCGGTCATCGTGGGAGGATGACTAAAATTCTTGAAAGCCTCTGGATCATTTTCCTTCTGTTTTATCTTTTCCGCAATCCGCTTGGCCGTGGCAATAGAGCCATTTTCAAGGAACGAGGACGTCAAACCCATCATGTTTAACTCGAAGAAACTCCCCCATATGTTGTTCAGTGTCTTGCTAAGAGTAGCCACAACTGCTTTAGTGCGCTGGAAGGCAGAGTGGCAATGGATGAACTTATTTTCCATTTGAGCAACAACATCCCGATTTTCAATTCCCGCTCTAGCGAGGTTTTCATCAGAGACTGAGTATAGCTCGGTGAGCAGATCTTTTGCTTCCGGAACCTTCTCCAAGATGAATTATGGGAACTACTCAATTGTATCATGACACTACTGGATTTGACACCATTTTCTGACGAGCGTTCGTCGGTTGTTCGACAAATCTTTGTTGGAAGAGCGATGCAATGGCAAAAATATTTTCATCGCTATTTTTTCGTCACAAGGCCGATGACAAATTAAACATTGAAATAACGGCGAAGAATCGTCGGTCGACGGCATTGTGAAATACCTCAGGATTTCGTCGGAATATGGACGAAAACTTTGTTTATCCACCGACGAATTACACCAGAAGTTCGTCGCCGGTTCGACGAAATGGGCAAGCAGTAGCGTCGAAACAACAGAAGACGTTCGTCGAAATTGCGACAACATACTCAGGTAGTAGCGTCGAAAGAACACCAAGAGTTCATCAAAAGTGCAATGAAATTAGCAAGGAGTAGTGCCGAAAGAACACC
>VDFB02244328.1:0-16699 GCA_007258455.2 Sequoia sempervirens | reverse complement strand
ATGTTTGTTGAGAAAGAGTTTATTTAAGTATTTTGTTAGAAATCAAACCTTGTTCATTTCTAATTTCTCTTGCTCTGCTTATTACTTGAGAAGTTAGAAACGTCTTTAGTTTAAGTTAGTCGTAGTTGAAGTTCTTAAAACAAAAAATCTCAGCTGCGGCGTTTGTGTTTAATAAACCTTGTGCTCTAAGCTGATCAAAAAGATAGGTAACTTAGTTCTTAGTTTACTTTCTTTCAACACCATATGAGCAGAAGGCTTACCCTCCTAATTTGAGAAAGGTTATCTGTGCATAGCTGTTCGTTTCAAATACACATTCCAGAGGTGCAAATTTAAACGCCAACAATACTCATTACTCACTTTCAATTTAACTTTTGAAATATTGAAAAAAGTAATCACAAACACATGGAAAGTAGAATAAAAACCAACTTGAATAATAATTTCAGCAGCATAAATGTAGGATAAACTATCATTAAGAAATAGTATCACAAAACTCTTATTGGGATTTTAGGATAATCATTAATCCCACAAATCAATGTCTTTAAAGCTAACCACTTCAAAGCTAGAAATAAAGTACTTTAAAGCATAAAACTAATCTAAGCAAAGCATATATAAAAGCTCACTAAAACAACCTAAAAATAAGCTCTGCAACAACTTATCCTAGAATACAAACTGTTTAAATATAGGATTAGCTAAAAATAGAAAATATAAAAAATCCCTCTAGTGATTTTTACTATGTTGCAGGGTTCGTACCCACAGGCCTCGAACCCGGTTCGGGTGCGAACCGTGCAAGTACTACTTTGTGCGGGTCTGGCGGTGCTCTTGTAAGTGCGTGCTTAAATATCTGTACGATCTTGACCGGGGGTACCAGCTATGTGCTGGGTACTAGGAGACCTGACCAGCACTTAAAAAGTGGGCCCAAAAGTTAAAAAAAAACAATTTTTTAATTATTATTTTGCCTCTTAACCCTAAAACGACCCAATATGAGGCCTTTCAACACTAAAACATTTCATTTTTACCTCTCATTTTGCTCTCTCCATATTTTCTCTCCATCTTAGCATTTTGAAGGGAGGTGATTGCATTCGAAGGAGATCGATTGTGGAGTGGCAAATAGCTTCTACAAAGGAGATTTAAGTGTTCAAGGTATGCATTTAAACCCTATTCTTTAATCTTTTGATGAATTTTTTTAAGTTTCTTAGTTTTTGATGGATTTTTTCAAGTTTGTGAAGAAGTTTTTCAAGTATATATTTTTTTTTCATTTTTTTTATAGATTGCAACAATGGCCAGTAGTCAAAGTTCAATGGGTGGGGAGGGAAGCCAAAAGTTCAAAATTGATAAAGGATCTCCTTTATGGAGTCATACCACAAGAATTTCACAAATTCCTGGAGGTGGGGGGTTTGTTTGGAAGTGTAATTTTTGCAATACACAATATAATAGCTCCTATTACCGAGTGAAACTTCATTTTATGGGCCCTGGTGGTAAAGGGATTAATATGTGTGAGGGCCCAGATAAGAAGGGGTTGTCTGTTGTACAAATAGCAGCATTTATAAAAGAACAAGAAGATGCTGACAAATTGGTTGCAAGAGGAAAACAAAGTAGTTATAGTTCCGGAAAGAAAAAACAACAACATTACCCACTCAGATAGTTAGGCCCTCTAGACATCCCTTCTTGTCTATACCCTCTACGGAAGAAGAAGATGAAGAACCAGAAACCACCACCCCCAAGAGAGGTCCATTAGAGAAGGCATTTAAAATGGAGGCAAGAGATATTGCTGAAGAAAAAATTGCACGTTGCCTCTATGCCAATGGTCTTCCATTCAACTTGGTGAGATCACCATATTGGAAGGACATGGTGTCAGCAATAAATAGTGCACCTCCGTTTCACAAGTCCTGGGTATGAAAATGCAATAGGGTTTTAGTGTTCACAATCTTCACTGTTGTTCAACAATAGAGCCTGAGCAAAAAAAAACTCAGAGTCAGTGATTCCTCTACTTGGTTTCAAACTATGCGATAGGGTTGAGGCTTCAACAAAAAATAACTCAAATATAGCGATGTGCGAGAAGCTTCTGAGATTATTCGCTATGTACTTAAGAATTTTAAAACAATTAATGTTGTTATCCTTGGGGTTTGTTTGAGTTGCATTAGACTAATCGCAACCTTTGTGAGCTTCATATACATCACTAAAGAAGGGTGCTCGATCACACTTGAGAAATTACAGTTGGGTGAAGAAATCTACATAAGAAGTCAACATGAAATGTGGAAGACTAGTGCTAGTGATGAAAAATATTTAAGAGTGGCAGGAATCATCAAAGGGAATAGTGAGATAGTTGAGGATAACTGCACCACAGTCGAGTAGCATCAGGAATGAAGGTGGGCAGTCCAACAATGGGATGAATGTCCAAGGGGAGCAGCGCATTCGTAATGGTGAGGAGAGACTATCTCAAATAGGTTTATAAGCATTTGCCATCCTTTCTAATAGATTTCCATTGTTATCACAATTTTCCTATGTGAATTCATGAATAATAGGATCTCTCCATAAATAATATATCACAACACTAGAAGCTTTGGGATAAACAATTGTTCAATAGCAATATCTTCAAAACAATGTTTAAGTTGAGCTTACTTAAAAAAAAATATAACATCTATGTCAAAATATAGGAAGTCAACATGAAATTTGAAAAAGATAGTAACCCCTATAACAAATATGGTCCCTATATAATTAGTACCACTGGGCATAAACTCAATTCTTATGTAATCAATAATAAAGGATGAACATGGATATTCAAGAACACATTGAATGGACAGCATATGGTAATGGAGAAACAACCTAAGTAGCTTACATTGGTTCTTTAAGCTTTAGTTTAACAAATAAATAAAACATTTTTAATTGACAAGTCTAGAGTGCATATTAAACACTATGAACATATAGTTAAAACAGTTATGAAAGAAGCAGCCAAATTTTTTATGTGCTTCTTGATTGACCAGTCTGGAGCACATATTAGACAGTATGAATATATACTTAACACACCTATGAAAGAAGAATCCTAAGTTTTTAGCCGCTACAACGAGTGCAGCTTCATCTGGGGAGGATACTTGGTAATTGATTTCCTCTGATGTGTTTTCACCATCTGGTAAGGCACTGTGACACACAGCAAGACATCTAAAAAATTCCTGCAAATTTTATTTTAAGAAAAAAATTTAATAATTATTATTCCAAAACTTTGCAATATACAAGTAATGCAAAAAAATCATCAATAGCTACGAGTTCTATAACTTTTCACATGTTTAGTTTACAAATAGAAGATTCTCGGAAAATATGCGTCCATTGTTTTTCTTTAAAAGGAATACAAACCAAAGAATCGCACAAACTCAATGAGTTGAATTTACATACTCTATTTGCAGAGAAACAGAAACTGAATGTTTGGGGACAAAATCATGCAGATGGTAAATAACAACAAAAATTAAAAAAGGTGTCTTTTAAAATTAAAAATAGTTACAGCTATAGTGGAACCGTTGCAAAAAATAAGACACAACAAAAATTTAAAAAGGTGTCTTTTAAAATTAAAAATAGTTACAGCTATAGCGGAACCATTGCAAAAAATAAGACCACTAATGTACATTTACATAAGCATTAACCTCTCTAAAACAATTGCCATTTTTTTAGAACAACATTCAAGGATTGAAACCAAGTCTTTTCCTCATTATGATTTGAAATCATCTTCTTGAATTGAGAGATATGCCGTACTGCAGAATTGGGTTGATGTCTTTTTGTTTGGTTCATAGACATATATGTAACTATGAATCTAATACAAAGAGATACCTTATTTCCCATAAAGGAACAGACTCATCTGTTAGTTCTTTAAAAGCATAGTTTTTGCTCTCTGGATGATCATGAATTACAAATTCTTGAATGGAAAAATAAGGAAACAGAATGAATCTTCCTATTAATTTTCTCTTTCACAAATTAAAATTTGCCAAGCCCGTAATGGTTTATGTAATGACCCCTTCTAGGAGACATCCCGATTTTTACCTGAGTGACTATTTCATTACACAAAATTGTTTAACGAATAGACTTCTATAAGGTTCTCTTTAGACTTTTGCCCGCTATTTGGCCTAAGGATGCAAATTATAAATCTTTATGATTGATTTGTATAAGGTATGCAGGCTTACATCTCAGCATATTAATTGTTTTATAAATATATGTAATAATTTGTTCCTCATACGGATTATGAATATTTATTCTCTATGGGAAGTATATATGAATGTGAGATAACATTATATCAATCTTACATCAATATAGAATATCTCATATATCATTATATATATTTTATACATCTATATATATCCATATAATCCTCACACTTATATACTTTATCATCTATCATATATAAACCATTGATATATATATATATATATATACTCCATATAGATTACTTCATTTATCATATATGTTAATCTATATATAATATATATATATATCTATTATATATCTCTTTATATATCATTGATCATATATTACTTTACATATATCTGATCAGATATATTATCATATATTACTTTACATATATCTGATCATATATATTAACTTATTCCCTTTAATCTTTCCACCCCACTCATTCTTCTCTCTATTCAGAAATATATAAGTATCTCTTTACTCATCTAAAACTGATCTATTTCTATATATAAGTAAATTAACAATATACATATACTGATATAAACAGATTGGTGATGTACAAATAAATGTATATAATTTCTGAATCTATCCTAAATAGAAGTAAACAAGGATGCACCATGATAAATAATAAATAACACTAATAGATATTAGTAAACAATAACTAATGGTAAATAATAACAATATACCTATTGCTTATATTTCTATAATTTTCTGATTATATTACCAACAGCAGTACGCATATTTATTTATCTATCCTATAAATTCTGACTACACTACATTTGGAAGAAACAATGCTGAAGACACTCTAAATCCTACTTTCCAAAATATCGTTGAAAACACATAATAATTCTATGCATACAGATCGTAGCTTTTGCAGCCTACTGATCGCAGCCTTTAATAACCTGGGATTCACCCGAGTGCAGTGTCTTATTCGAATCCTTATGATGACTCCTTTATTGATGCCTTTTAGATTGCTTTTGACTTCTCTTTATATCCGATCCATGTCCTTGGGTCGTGTCCCTTTGACCAAGGGTTTTGTCTTATTTGGGAATCTGTATGATGTTTGAGCTCTCCACACCCTTTGATATCTTTATTTTGTCTTTATTCTATTTAGTGGTTAGATTATTAACAATGTTTAGTGGTTAGATTACTTTATTGTATTTTGTGATTTCTTTTGAGTGTAGATAAATATATTAATAGTATTTATAATACTCAGATTTATTATTATATATATTTATAATATTGACTTATAGATAATTATTAATATTTGTATTTATCATAATTGTCAATATAATATTATTTTATATTTATATTTTATATATTTTAATATTCATTATATTATAATTATTACAATGTTACTTACAATATTTATAATTGTAATATTGTTTCGGAATTATGAGATATCAAATGACTAGCTATTTAATTATGCTTCTAGAAGTTACAAGTTTTCGGGGACATGACAGTTTATTTTAATCCTTGTGATTGTTTCAACAAAGTTGTGAATGGTAAAGTAATCTTGGTAAAGAAACAAGAATATCATGCAAGAAATTGATATTTTTCTTACATCAACAAAAGAATAAGGTATTCTTTCCCTAAGGAGGTTGTACATTCAAGTTTTGTGGATTATGAGAGCAACTTGATAAGAAGGAATTTCAATTCCATGGGAGATGTTCACAAGAGAGAAAATTCAATACAAGAAATTGGAGTTTTTCTAAGGACATCAAAGAAGAATTACAGTTAGGTAAAAGTTAGATTCTTATTCTTGAAGATAGTTTGGTTCTAGAGGCACTCATTACATCAAAAATCTATGTTAAGGATTCCCTACCAAACCTTGTGTAATGAGCCTTGCTCAAACTGATCACAATTTGCCCCAATTTGCAGCCTTGTAATTTCTTCAAACACTTTGTATGCAATGTGTAGATGGCTGATATGTTGTTTTCAGTTTGTTGTTTGATGCAAGATTGAATACCAAATGATTTTGAAAGCTTAAATAGACTTCTACAACTACTATGCAAGCATTTAGATGAATTACAATGCTTCTATGCAATTTAAAATGCATTCCAATGAAGAACTAAGTGCATAAAGTGCATCTACAGCCAAGAAGCATTTTTTCAAACACTTGGCATGTAAGTTCTAAAGCTGATTACAATGCATAAAATCAACTAATAATCTGAACAACTTCTTATTACTCCTTCAATGCAAATATCTTTCCAATACAATGATGATTTCAATTCAGCCGTGACTCTTGGTAAATTACATAGACATCAAATATGCCAACTGCTAAAAATGAATGCAACCTACAGCTGTAACTTGTATCTATTATGATGCAATACAATATGAATAATAAACAAGGGAACCTGGATGGATGAAGTCACCTAGCCTTGTAGATGTTGAAGCAACTCAAAATCAAGCCAAAAAGTCTCCTTAAAGACCAAATCGAACTCCTCTACTATTTGCCCTTGTTTGCTGATGTATGCAGATATAAATTAAATCTGAACCTATTAATGCTCCAAATTGTCTCCAAAAGGGTCGTCCCTCTTCCTTGAGCCAAGCGCTTCATGCCTTGATGGAAATCAAATTTAATTTGAAGCTCTCCTTGCAAAATCGTGGCACTATGTATGCTGGTATGAACTTCAATTTTCTGATGAAAGAAATCTGAATCTTCACCACTTCGATACACCTCCAAATGCATTAATAAGAGAAGAGTTCTAACCTTACAAATGACTTCTATACTGCTCCTATCAAATTACATCCAAAAATTGATGCTAAATAGTCCCTCTATTAGCAGAATTGAATTTCCCTACCAAGCTGATAAACAGTCATCAGTGACTGGATTTGAATCAGAATTCAACAATAATAGCTTTGTCCTCCAAAAGTGCAAACAATGAGGAATGGAGATGCCAAAATATTCTCCAATGATGCCTCCAATATCTTCAAATGAATCTTTAGCAAAATTAGCCAAAGGCCACAAATTTTGTGCAAATAAGAAGTCTGAAGTAACTCCTCTCTTAGCTGCAATAATTCAGGTGATATTTCACACCCTCAAAATTGCTATCAAAAGGAAGTTTTCGTTTCCTATGACAATGAAGTAATCTGCAGAAACCCTAGGCTCCACAAGATGCAACAACAACAACATCCAAATCTGCCTGCCTAAGAATGAAGCCCAAGATGTCTATTTATTCTTTTTCCCCAATTTCTCTAGAAGCTACTAGAATATTCTTTTATTTTATTTAAGTGACTTTATAATATAAGTCACTTTATTAAATTAATTAAATATAAGGTCTGCTTACAATTTAATTTTATTTGATATATATAATTAATTAAACTTAATACCACTTAATGATTTAATTAAAAGAAGTAACCTAATTAGTCATCCACTTGAAAATCAGTATTTTGGACAACAATTAATTAAATTAATTAAATCAAATTACACCTCTAAAGCGGTCGTACACCTTGACAGTTTTTTACAACTTGAGAGTGGGGCTTCAATGGAGGACACAATGAATTTATATTGGAGATTTGACTCATCCCCATCTACAATAGATCCCATGTATATCCATGAGGAACCATGTGTTGAGCATTCAATGGTTATCAATGAACACATGTCAGAAAGGGCTATTATCAATGAACACATGTCCCCTTCTTCAACCTAGACATTCAGGGAGGTATTATTAGCCTATTTTGTTCTTGTAGGCTAATTTGGAGAATTAAGAAGGGAACATTTTAAATTAATTAAATTAAGTGGCCTCAAGCTTTTGGCAACCTTATTTAATTAATTTTTATAAAGTGACTTAAGTTAAAAAGAAGAAATAAAATAAAGTCACTTTATGAGGCCAAAAGTTTATTATTTTGATAATGGTGAATTTAAAATTATAATTTCTCAAAAGTTCTATCAGGAGATATAAAAGTGAAATGAAGGAGCTCATTTGAACATCTTGGACATTTTATTTCTCTCAATTGAAAGTTTGGACTGCGAAGTTCAGCTACAAGCCCTAGGGCGAAAACCCTAGAGGTATTTGGCTTTGGGAATGAAGATTTTCCACTAGTCAAATTTATCGTGGATTCACACAGGATTTCACACAGGATTCACAATTGTGCTTAAACGGAGATTGTTATTTACAATTGTCGACACCAAAAGACCAAGTAAAATTTATTGAGATTTGCAGGCAAATAATATAGGCATCATATTTGAACATAAATGATATAGGCATCATATTTGAGTAGCTTAAACTACCCTAATTAAATTTAAGGCAAGTAATAGGATAACATGAGATATGTACAATGCGAGAGTTGATGATCGCATTGAAATTTTGCTCTCAAATTTTCTCTCATTTTCAACACAGAGCACTTGGAATAATCAGCTAGAAAATCATGGCCCATCCCACAAAATGCAAACAGAGCAAATAATCATCCTCCGAATAGTAAATCAGCACGAACAACATTAAATAGGGTTGAATGTCTTTAAAAGCAGAAAATCTCCTTATAAACTTGCCGATAAAATAAGGCTGAAATACTTAAGAATAGTTACAATCCAGGCTACTAGTTCAATATAGACAAGAAAGCTTTTCATATTTGCGTAGACACTCAAATGTAAATCATTGAATACCTTACATACTTCTGGATTTTCCTCATTTCTCCAAGCACCTCCCATCAGCCTTTGATCGCAGAAATTGAAACCCTTCTCATAAAATTCACATTTAGGTCTGTTGACATGTAACTAAGAGTGCAGAGAATAAATTCCTGGACAAGTACAGAATTTACAAAGATTGCAATAGAGATAGTCTATGTGAAACTTCCAATCATATTAAACATGTATTCTTTATTCATGTGTCCTGATTAAACATCACTCGTTCAAAGAATTTACTATTTGGGAAAACATAACATATTTATCTTTAAGAACAATTGGAGAAAAAAAGTAATTTCCAAATTATACAACTACATGCATACCTGTTCAGAAGGTAACCTCATCCTGTGAGTATCCAATCTTTGGTTATCTGATATGCTAGATCCATATATAGTTCCACCAATTGAACACTTGCAAAACTCCATTACATTTTGAGTCAAGGTCCCAGTCTTGTCTGAGAAAATGTACTCAACCTGCACAACATATTTGGCATTACTAGCAAGCATTGCATCCAATGTACACTAAGATATATCTTAAAATAAGTTCAGCAATACTAGAGACACAAAAGAAAGGAAAATTTACCAAATCCAATCTGTTCTCAAGTTAAAGTATGAAAAAACGCACTTATTTATTCAAACATTTACTATTTCAAGCTTAAGTATCATAAGAAGCAAAAACTAAACATAAACTGAAAGCCATCACCAATAAGCTCCAATCGTGACTCCTGCAATGAAGTCACACCCGCGTCCAACTAGCTAGTATCTTGCAACTTTGAAACTAGAGCCCATCGTGAGGGTTTTTGTCCTCAAAGCTCAAGGATTCTATCTCCAATCCAATAGCACTTTGCTATCTCCCAATTGCATAAACCAAATAAGAGCATAGGGTGGGTTTATATAGAAATCAAGGCTTCAAAATTTGAAAACCATTTCCCTCCAAAAGGGACGCCCAACTCCAAGCAATATTAATTTATTTTAATTTTCATTAATCTCCTCCTTTTTGGGTGTCCAACTTAGAAAATCAAATTCTTGCCCTTGAATCACAAGTTTAATGTAGTTAGGGTTACAACTTAACAATTAAATGCTTTAAGCCGAATAATCTTGGTTTAGATCCTGTAATCATGTTAGACAATATTGGAATACAATTTTATATGGTCAAGCATATATAAGTAAAGTTTTATCTATTTAAATCTTGTAAATATCTAACTATTTCAAATAATGTAAACCACACAATATCTATAATACACATTGGAAGTTGGATCATAATGGGACTTGGATGAGGAGCATGATAGGCCCGCCCAAAGCTATCCACACCAAGCCCAAGGGCAGATATACCATCCCTCTTGGCCCTCAAGTGGCCCTCAAGTGGCGCACACAATCATACCACATGGGGTGGCCTACTTGGCGGACAACTTGTATCTGCATTCCCTACCCTTGCTGCCTTATCCATTCCTCTTATGACTGAAACTTCCTTAAATTCATCTCAACCACCAATCCATATAGAGGTTGGGGAAAAGGCTACCATAGGAGGCCCATAGACATCCTCTCCCTAAGCCCAAGGGCGGATATCACCCCCTTGGCTCCAAGTGGCGCACACAGTCATACATCATGCAGTGACATACCTAAGAAGAAGTCTAGTATCTTCTCAAACTACTGATATCTTCCCCGTTCCTCCTCATGATTGCTTGATGAGTAAAAGAAATACAAAATATATCAATAAGAAATATATCATTACATACAATAATCATGATAGAGCATACCACAATATTTATCAACACATAAGATGGCTATGTTCACAGCAGTGATTGTAATAACTACTAATTCTGCCCTTGAGTGCAGATAATTAACTCATATCTGCTCAATTGGCTTCTGTTTGATCCCTTCTAATATTCTGCAATATTTGTTGCCTGAATAATGAATGTATTTCTGAAGATGATTGCTGATTTAATATTCAGAAGATATTAATGTTTTTGTTGGTTATATCTACTGCTATACTCAGAATTATATTCCAGATTTCTTATCCTTTTTTCCATTCTATGATGTCTCTTGCAAATGATGTGACTCCCCTTTTATACCTTCCCCTTGAGAGGACAAGTCACATCCCTTCATAAATAAGACCCTTTGCCAAGAGTCATGTCGTTTCCCCAACAGAGCACTTCCTTAATTATTATTATTATTTTGTTATTTTGGTGTATTAGACCTCCAAGATGTGCTTGTGACTCAACCAATTAGGAAGACCTTTACTGCCTTCACTCAAGAACCTGATGGTCAGGTTCTAAAACGCACTTAGATCATTAACTAAGTTCTTTCTCTAACTCTTTTTCACAAGAGCATTCTCCTCTTGTGCTTCTCACCTCTTTGGAGGATTCACCACTTTGAAACTACTATTTTCCCTTTTGACTTAGAAGGACCTAAGTGCTGTAACTTCAATAACCAATGGTGAACTGCTTGGTGTGGGAGCTGGAGCTACTGATTTCTTGCATTTCACATCCAATTGAATGCATCTTGGAGGGTCTTCAGTCTTCAATCCTACCGGTCTCAAGATTTTTCCTTGAAGAGGCCTAATTCTTGTAGCCCTTACCAGCCACCTTTTTGCTTTTCCTGTCCAAACTCTTCAAACAACCCACAACAAACTTCTTGGATTTATTGCCCTGAACCTCCTTTAAATCTTTAGGCAGGGTTTCCCTAAACCTCCTCACTTCTGCTGCACAGCTGATTCCTACATTCAAGGGCTATTGAGGGGCAACAGGCATAATACCTAGGGTTTTAACCCTCTTCCTTCAAATCTATCTCAAAACAATTGGTTGAGGTTTCAACTTTCTAAAATGCTTAGCTATGATGAAAACTCTCACTTAATCCGTACTATGGTCGTGATCAGACTCTCTTTCCCCTTGCCCCAGTTCTTTCCACTTTTCTTCCAAACTCCTAACCGAGTAGCTAACACTCGCCTAGGGTTTGGTATTACAAAATTTTGCTTGGCCCTCAAAGTTTCCTACTACTACATATTTACAATGGACTGACTCCACTCCCATATTCCACCAATCTCAGGAGAATCCCATGGTCAGTGTCTATGGGGGAGTCATTCCCAAAACTAACTGCTCAAAACAGAGATAATGAACACCCTACACTCTAATCTAAGAGTTAGAAACAACAAATCTACTCTAAGCAATTTGAAAGAAAAATGAAAGTTACTCTACACTGTCTAATGAATACAAATACGGTGATAAAACAATGAACACAATGCCAACAGTAGCTCTATTTTGCAAAACACACGGGAATTTCAGTAAAAATAGAACTCTGCCAAGCTTCCTTCTATTCTTTCACCCCAAAATTTGATTACAAAGCCTACTAACTGCTAACTACGAGTCTTCACTACTTTTAGATGCCTTCTCCATCATTCAAGGGTAGTTGATCGAGCCCTTACTCCTGATTTTAAGGGATTCCACTCCAACTAAAGTGCATGCAACCAAACAAGTTCATCATGCAATCTTGCAACATTCTTGCAACTCTGCCTTCATCCTTCATTATAGGACCTCAATCTCCTTAATCTCGAACCAACAGCTCCTTAACTATCCCATGGCATCTTCAAACAATGAGGATAGCACACTAAATGCTTTATATCCTAACATATGTTGTCTTAAGCTAAATACAACATTTAACAACATGATTACAAAGATGACATTAATCCTAATGATTAACTCATCACACTCAACCAAGACCTTCTAAGGTCCAACCTAAACACACAAACATTCTGACTTGGCTAAGGTCAATACAAGCCGAAATTGCAACACACCAAACTGGAGTTTTGGCCTTAGGTGCCCTTGCACCATATTTATTT
The DNA here is from genome assembly GCA_007258455.2 of Sequoia sempervirens. NCBI lineage: Eukaryota > Viridiplantae > Streptophyta > Pinopsida > Cupressales > Cupressaceae > Sequoia > Sequoia sempervirens. The sequence continues at coordinate 4,071 of VDFB02244328.1, read as the reverse complement.
TATGGTTTCCTTAACTTATGAATCTGTTCTATAAAGGCATCACTTTCTTAGTTATTACTAGCACTTTAATATATCAATCATTCCCTTAAACTTACTGCCTTTAAATGATATAATAACTGTCTTTCTGATCACTGCTCCCTTAAAATACACTAAGAGCTGCCTTGGTCTTGGTTTGATCGCTGCCCTTTTACCAATTTCAAACGCTACCTGATACTTATAATATGTGTTGCCTTCATTAACCATATATTCATCGCTGCTCATATTCTTATATTATATAGGATTGCATGCATGGGTGTTCATCGCTGCTTTAAATACAAGTTTGGATGATCACATTTATCTTTAACAATTTGCTTTTAATATATATATATATATTAACAATTTGCTTTTAATATATATATATATATATATATATTAAATTGCTAAACGTTTATAAATATATTATATTGTTATTTATTTTATTTCCATTTTAATGCTTGCAATTTTGGGGGCATGATAGTCCACCCCGCCCAAGATTGCTTGTCCTCAAGTAATCACAACCAAGATCCCAAATCAATCTTGTAGATTCATGTTGCTCCTTTTTGTGATGTAATTAGCTTTTGTTGTGGTACTTTGGTGTGTTCAGGAATTGAGATTTTCTAGCTAGTTACGCTCAACTTGATACTACAATGATATCCTTGGAGGGTGGTTGTTAGTATACTACTAACAAGGTTAATTCTATCCTCTAAAATATGAGGAGAATCTATTGTCTTATATGCTACTATTTCCCAATATCTCTCAACAACAAAACCAAGACTTGGAAATTGGTACGATCTGTTATTTAAGACAAGTTTTCTCTCATCTCATTATTGCAAGTATCCTAGGCTATGATACAAGTTCTTGTCACCCTTTGTTGAAATCAATGATAGAAAAATGTTTGCATCCTTCATCATGATAGATTTTGGGAGTGTTGTGAATAATGGCATTCCTTGTGCAAGCTAATTTGAGTGAAGCATCTAGGTATCCCTTACCACAGCTTGTGTAAGCCATCATTGTCTTTAGTTTTTTGTTGTAGTCAGTCGTAGTCGGCCGTAGCATAGTTGGCCGTAGTCAGCTTGTTACTTATGTTAATAAAACTATAGTTGTAGTGGGAATAATTAAATATCATGTAACTAAGTCCTGATTAGTGATAAAATGTTGTTATGAAACGTCACAATGGTTGGTTGCTCAACCACCACTAAGCGTTATATGTACTCAGTCCTTGTAGTCAGGAAGACATGATTGGATAGTGTGACATCTTTATGATTGTACGTGTTGATATTTACTAGAAATGAATAGAAGCATTCCATGTTTCAAGTATCTTATGTTTTCAGATATGTTGTTTAGTTCTATGTTTTGTGCATAATTTAGTTTACTTCCATAGTAAACTTTGATTTGCAGATATGTTTTGTTCAACGTACTACAGAAGTAAACTAGATTATGCACAGAACATAGAACAGAACAACATATCTGAAAACATAAGATACTTGAAACATGGAATGCTTCTATTCATTTCCAGTAAATATCAACATGTAGAATCATAAAGATGTAACACTATCCAATCATATCTTCCCGACTACAAGGACTCAATACATATAACGCTCATGGTGGTTGAGCAACCAACTGTCGTGGCATTTCATAACAACCTTTTATCACTAATCGGGACTTAGTTACTTGACATTTAATTATCCCCACTACAACTATAGTTTTATTAACATAAGTACCTAGCCGACTACGGCCAACTACGACCAACTACAACAAAAAACTAAAGACAATGACGGCTTATAAGTTGTTCAACCAAATGTGAGTGAGTACAATTTTCCCTAAATAAAGTATGTTTTATTTCATATAATCTCTTTAAACAATATCAATTTATCCCAAAGTTTGAAAAGTGATAACGATCCTGGGATTTGTGGGTTATGGACCCATAATGTAACTTATGTAATAATTTTGTGGTAGCTTGTTTTGACCTTTAATCATGTATGTAGAGCTACTCTAATCAAGGAAAAGGACTTAGGAGAAGAAGACCCTTCGAGGAAATGATCTACTCTAGATAGTACATATAGGAGTGAATTTGGTCCACAAGACAAAGTTCCCTAGATCAGTTTTGGAATATTTTGTGGACTTTAATGTTATTACTTGTTTGCCTTTAAGGAATTGACTATCCTAAGTCAAGATGATATCTCAATATCCTATGTCTTGGAAGTAAGATAATCTTTAATCCATCTCTTTTATCTTATTCCTAAATTCATGTGATAGCTAGTGATGGGCACATGTGGATTTCTTTTAAAAAACTGTTGTATTGTTAGACTTTGTATCCTTCCTATGTTGTTGTCAATGATTGATTGTTTCCCTTTGGGAAATCTTTTGATATTTTGATTGGGTTTTGATGTTTTGATGGGTGATGATTGCTTATTGAATGCTAATGAATCGATTCATCCTCATATTCATTTATTTAAGGAGTCACCACTCTTCATGGTTGCCCCCTTGATAGCAATATTTTACTTCCAAGTTGATTTCCTCGCTAGATTCGGCCTCCTAAGTCTATGGTTTCCTTTTTACAAGGAGGTGATTCCCCCTTTTTATATTTTATTTTTGAGGGAGTCATAGTCTTTCATGTTTGAAGGGTCACAACTTTTCACATTTTCACACATCTTCACTATCTTTGAGAACCTAATTTAAGTCTTGCAAAATTATTTAAGGTTCTATCCTTAATTGGATCCCTCAAATGATGGCATAGATGAAATGCTCACCCTCTTATATCACAAATTTGAGCGAGTCACCTTTTCACTTCAATGGTTAAAACTCCTCATTATTCAATTTTTGATAAGTTAATTTGTTAGTGCTTCTCAACTCAAGAAGCATTTTAGCAGAAAAAGTTTATTTAACATTTTCATAAACCCATCATATGGAGTAATCTCATTGAAGACATATCCGCCATGAAGCAAACACATAGATATACGCAATACACGCAGTATACATATAAATACACATAAGACACAAAGAATGACGATATACGTGGATTACACATTGTTATCCCCCAATTTGAACATTGAAAATTTTCAAATTTTAGTGCATTTCCTTTACACACCCTTGAGCCTACTGAATCACAAATAATGATTAAATTTGAAAATCCAAAAGAGCTAATGGAACTACCTTTCATGGGCTTAATCCTATCCTTATTCCAACCAATTTGGCATGTTTTCACGTCAAGATGTTTTACCGTTTGCAAGATTTTAAGCTTCACATTTTTCATCAGCAATTTGCAAATGTGAGAAAAACTTAATCTTCTGGTTGATGGAGATTAAAAGAATTCTGGGTTGTGCACTGGAAGGCCCATTTATTTCGTTGTCCAAATTTCAGAAGAGACTTGATATGAGGAAAATATGGAGGTTTTCATTTTCAAGTCAAGTCATGGTTTCAAGGTTTAATTTTGACAAGATATATTTTCAAATGCTTGAAAAATGAATAAATGCATTTGGGATATTTTATTCATGGTGATAGTGTTTGTAAAGTTTTAAAAGGAAAATTTCATTTGAATTAAATATTCCACTTGTCACATCAAGAGTTATAAAATTAGAGGTTTGTTAAAGTTTCCAACTCATCATTATGAGTTCAAAAGTTAAAGAAATACCCGATCACCCGACTCTTCGGGATAAAAAATATAATAATAAGTTTGAAGGATAAGTTGTTGGATCGGAAAGTAGGGAGTTTTGGTAACTCTCTAACTCTCAATAAAAGGTTCTAAAGTTCCAAGAAAGGCCGACTTTCCGACTTCTTTGTAATCGGGAAATGTGATGGTTCTCAAACCCCCGTTTCGGCCGACCTCTCTTGCACTACGAAGGCTCTCTAACTAGGAAGTTTAATGAAGCCGAATTAGGGTTGGTCATCAACTGTTGGATGTGTACAAAGTGATTTGGTTGGAATTGCTTTCGAAACATTTGAACAAATGCAACTGGCAGGTGTAAAACCAAATTCCCCAACTTCTGCTTACATTCCCCTGATTGTGCCCATCAAACCACAATAAAGTGGCATATTTTGTTAGGCAACCTCAAA
>VDFB02244326.1:0-13687 GCA_007258455.2 Sequoia sempervirens | reverse complement strand
TTCAAGTTTGAATTCTGATGATAGCGATATACAATTGAAGTTTGGAGGGGAACAAGCTTTTGAAAAAGTCAAATTTTTGAGGAATTTGAGGAAAGAAGAAGCAAAGGTTACATAATTGGGTAGAACTCCTCCATTTGAAACTTTGGTTTTTTAGGTATGTGAATTATTTGTACATTTTCTTTCATTCTATTATGGCTTGCTTTCATTTTTGTTGTTTTGTTTATTCCATGTTGATCAAATTGTTTGTTTGTCATGTTACAACCTTAGGTTGTTAATGGGCATTTTAAATTACACAATTCTATACACTTTCCTATTACATTTTTAAACCACATCTCTTTGAGGCATTTTGTTAAATTTAACAAAATTGACTTTCTTTTTCAGCCTTTTGTCTAAATCTTTCCAAAACACCTGAGAAATAAAACATGGATTCAAGCACCCATTTTAGAGTTATTCAACATATCAAATACTAATGTAGACAAGGTGGAGCAACACAACAACCAACCCAATTTGATCAAATGCATGCAAAGAAACAACCTTCAAAACTTCATTCTCCCAAACTGCCCAAAACAATATCCTTTCCTTTCTAGGTCTCAAAATTCATCCAATGGACCTATCTTTTAGACAAGGCCATAAAAGGTCCAACACATCATCCATTTAGCATCCACTCAGACCCCAAGTATAATTCCCAACAAATCACATAAGGTTCCCTTGCAATAGTATGGAGTTTCAATAGGTTACCCTGCCCAAAGGCTACTAGATTAGCCCCATTTTACAAAGGAGGTCCCTCTTAAAGACTCTTTTCTTACTCCAAACCAATGGACAGTCATTTGATATGTTCTAAAACAACAAAATCCATGGTTAGTTCCTAGACACAAACATTCTAAAGTGTTGTCTCAGCAAACCCTCCTTTTACATGCTAAAACCCAAGGGTTTATTGAAAGTCATATTCCCAAGCCTTTCCATACCCCCACAAATCATCAAACACCTTCCAAATACCCTGCACAAACTTAAAAGTTCATTAGATCAACAAGTTCTTCATCATTTTGACAAACCCCACCATCTAGCCTTCAAATTCACAAGGAAAATTGACTTTTCCAGCCCTAGGCATCACTCCTACTCACTCAAATGAACACATGTGCACAAAATAGACCCCCAAACATTTAACCCTACCTATTATGATCCATTCCACCAAGTTACAATACCTATAGAAGGTGGAATGGATCAAGCTTGCATTCTTTGTACTCTCAAACCCTTAATTTCTGAGTCACACAGGCAGTCTTTGAAAATCTACTCTAAAACCCACAAAACTAAATGGTTAAGCCTCCAATCTGATGGAAATCATAGTAGACTCACTCCACTATCATTCCCAATTCATTTCATGCCACAATATTCACTGTACGGACTGTTTATTGCCAACAAAGTTCAGAAAAATAGGGAAAAACGTGGAAACAACAAAAGATTTCATTCAAATTTTCAAATGGAGTCATGCCAACCTCCCTCCAACATTTACATGGCCTTTTTTAAAGGAACTCCAACCTCTACAACCTGCCTAAAACCACCTTACAACTTCCCTTTACCAACTTGACCTTTCAATTCCCTTTTTAGTGCAACTTTGCATTTTTTTTCTTTTTTTGCAATTTTTTCACTTTTTGACACTAAAACTGACTTTCAACCTATTCTAATGGCCTTATGATGGCCTCATCACACTACTTTGACCTTTACATTTCCATCTTATAGGTATTTTCATGTTTATGCCATTGAAGGCTTCATTCCATCATATTGACAACATTTGCCAAGACATGGCAACTTCATAAACCTATCAACCTAACATGACTCAAAACACTTCCTAATGGTCTTTTGAGACCTTATTACATCACACTCATGATTACAAAGAAAAAATTCATCACTTGACCACCTAATGGTCCTAGCTATCCTTGGTGCTCCTGCACCATACATCCGGCCATGAAAGCTTTCCAAGTCTCTTGGAATTCTACAACACCTTGACCTGCAACAAATTTCTGATGATCCTCCTTGTTCCTGCCATTGCTCCCTCTTTCCTTCATCTTCACCTTAGGCTTGGCCTTGTCCTTGCAAAACAATTCCTCTCTTGACTGATCACCTTGAACCTGCACCTTCGTGCTCTGTCCTATCATCCATGGCTACATCCAATTGCTCCTAACTTGTTCCATGGTGTCACTTACTTCCAAACAGTCCACTCTCTGTCCTTTTATTTTTCACCCTTGGCTTCACCTCCATCAACATGATCATGAAAGCAAGGAAGTAATAAAGCACTCCCTTCACTCTTTTCCTCTTATCCATCCTCTTCACCATCTACTTCAGGTTCTCCCATCTAGGAGCCATTGCCACAACTGCATACAATTTCCACATTAGTACTCTTACCCATCTAGGACCATCCACTGTCCTAACCTCATCTTTTGTTTTCTTCTCCATTTCATTTGGAGATCCCACTCTCACCTTTCCTCTAGCCTTCACTTGGCCAACCTTTATAAACATCTCTTCCTTAGTCTCTTCCATCTTTGAGTCATTCAAACACTTTGTATTTGCAATTTCACCTTTTATGGTGACTGCACCTTCTACAAACTCTATCTCAGACCTTTCCTTTTCTTTTTTCCATTCCACTTGATGCATCACATCCTCTGATCTCTTATCCTCCACTAAACTCTTTTCCAACACTATATTTTTAGGCTCTTTATCTTCTTGTCCCTTTAGTGGACCACTTACTGCATCTACCATGCTTTCCACACACTTATCTTTATCCTCAACTATCATACATTCTTCCATTGGCCTTTTATCTAGGCTCTTTGCAACTTCCATTTTTATGACCTGCATCAAACTTTTTTTCTTGTCTTCTTTTTCTTGCCCCCTACATGGGTTCTTTGCATCTAGACTTTGAATCAAATCTCCCTTTACCTCTGTATCTTCTAATTTAAATGTCATTGTTTCTACAATGCTTGTCTACTCCTTGTCTCTCTTTATCTGCAAGGGACACAACACTACCCCTATCATAATTTATTTATTCTTGACAAGCCCTTCATGGATTTCCTCAATCCATCCACACTCTTTTACCTCTTCCTTCTTTCCCTTTTCCTCTCAGACCTTCTCATCATGTGGTCTTCCATCTTCTTTGTCATCAGTTTGTTGCTTTCCATCTCGCCCTTTCATTGGACAATCCATCTCTTCCACCATGACCTTACTAGGCCATTCTCGCCTCTTCTCCATCTTGTCTCCACTTATCTTGCCTTTTCCTTGCATTAGGGTCTCTGCCCCAAGGTTCTTCACCTCACATTTCTTTTCATCAGGTCTGCATACCTCTTTTTTGATAGTATTAGACTGCCCTAAACTTGTTCCTACCTTTTCTTGACTGAAATCAGTCCTTTTCTTGTCTCCAACCTACTTTGCAAACATGTCTAGATCCCGTATAAAGGATTCCCTTTCTCTTATCACTATTTCTCCATCCTTTTTCCTTTCTAACATTACTCCTTTTTCTACTTTTTCTACCTGAACTCTTTTCTTTGTGTGAGTAGTTGCACCTTCACCATGTTTATCTTCCTCATGCTTGAGGAACTCCTTCCTTCTCATCATCACTATCCTTGCCATTTTGTCTTGTTCCCTGTCATCTCCCTGCAATGGGGTTAGCTTGAACTTGATTCCATATTTCACAATATCATACTCAAAAACAAACCACTTCAACTTTGAAAACTAACATTTGAAAGAGGTGACCATTGGTCTCCCTCTTTAATAGACTTTTACAACCCTTCACTATTAGTTAATTTGACTTGACTTAGCACTTTTTGCACAGGTAAAATTATTCATCATGCCGAAGAAATGAACTATTAAAGGAAAAAACTAGGAATGGTAAAACCAGCCTTTTTAGAGATAAAAAGAGAAAAAAAAATGGATGAGGGAATATCATGAAAAAGCGAAATTAGAATGATTGGCCGAAACAAGCCCGGTTGAAGGAACCTCAAAGCGAGTCAAAAAAGAAAGAAATTGAGCACAAAGGAGCCGCGAATCTGAAAAGAGTCATCTTTAGGGAGATCACGGTCACCATAGTTGGAGACACACCCTCTACCGCAAGTGAATCTGAAGGGACACCATTAAGCATAAGCAAATATGAAGTGACACCATCTACCACAAGTGAGTATGGTTGGACACCATCCACCACATCTGAAGTTGAGAGTACATCATCCTTTCGGTTGATGAATAAGGTTTACCATCATCCCCATGTGAACTTCAAAGGTATGTATTCCTATTCCACCACAGGTGAAGGTACGCAATGTAGCCCACCTCAATTAAATATTGATGAAATTGCTAATGTTGAGATGTATGTACCTAAAAAGAGACACCTAGAATTTTTGCGTAGAAAGCCAAGAGTTTTTTATTAATATTGATGAGGGATATTTTCTGCGGCCATGAGGTAAGATTCGGAATGCACTTATAGAAGATATGCTAATAAGATTTGGAAAATTTTCTTTGAAAGGCTAAATGAGACCGCAAGATGTCAACTATTTATTCGAATGATGCAAGGTTTAAAGTACAGAAACATCATGAAGACTCTTGGGTTGAGAACATCCAGATGCATCAGAGTGAAATACTATTTTTGAAGAATCCCTAATGTGGATGCCCATGAGGTGGGTAAGACCTCATGCTCAAAGGATAATAATTTTAGTTGATGTGTCATTACATCGAATTTGGTGAGTAGTCAAACAAAAAGATCTTTTCTCATTAGAAAGATGAGTGAACAAATGAGAATTAATAGAAAAACTTTATCAAGAGCCATTCAAAGGCAAAAAATAATTGAGGGCACCGATTCAAATGAATTATTGGCATTCTCGGGGAAGGCGCCACATACATATAGAAAGAGTTGTTGAAGCATTGAAAAATTAATTAAAGATTATTGGAAGAATAATACAAGGCCATCTCGAGATCAAAGGGATGTCATAAGAAGGAGAATCGGTAGTCGAAGCTGTAGGCCACATCCAAAATTTTTGGATGGGCTCAAACATTTTCATAAATTTCAAATGCTTATCCTCAAATTAGTATTTCCTCAAAGATTCTTTGAAATGCTTAAAACTTTTTCTCATCAGATAAATCACACATGCACTACTTCTTGTTGTAGACTACATATTGAATTCGCTAACCATTATGATGTTTATCGCTCTATATGTTTAGATTTGCATACTAATGATGTTTTGCAGGATTGTGGCATAGAAGCCCCACCAAAATCTTCAAGAGAGTTCTTATCAAAAAAATTATGTGAAATAAAGGATGGCCAAATATTCTATAGGAGAACATACTTGGATGGTTCATCACGAGAGCATTGCGGTGGCTTGTAACGAATGTGAGTATGTCAACATATGGAAAGCACATATGAGGTGGGGCTTAAACTGGTAGACTTCAAGAAGTATAAAATAGTCACATACACTACAAAAGATGGGTCTCAAGCAAAAAGGTGTGATTTGGTTATTGAGAAGATTCTAGTGTATCAGTTTATGTCCATATTTCATGAGAATCTAGTGTATGAGTATGCAAGGCATACCCATAGAGCCCGATGGCTGGACACATTCAAGCTATGCAAGGAATCCTTTCCAATTGGAAACATAGTATCAGTGGTTGAATTTGTAGAGAACTACACTCTATAGCCACAGTGTGAGGTGCAGTCACAGTATTACAACTCCACATAGGTTTTGATATTTGTGCACATAGCATTCATTCATGCAGCTGATAGTACAGAGGACCAAAGGAAGGTATTGAGGGAGTATCACTGTTATATTAGTGATGATCACACACACATTCTCTAGAGTTAGTGCAAGGTTGCTTCGGATGTTCTATAGTGATTTGGCTCAAAGGGTCATGGCATCCCCGATCAACATATAATATGGTGGGATAAGCTGTGGCAGCACGATTCAAGAATCGTGCATGTTCTACACTAGTTGTGTAGGATGCATTTCACTCTGGGGTTCAACATATGTGGAACATATGAGGTTGGGCATGGAAAGGGGAGCATGATGGTGTAGGAGCATGCGTGAAAAGAGCATTAGCATGAAGAGTTAAGAATATAAAAGCCAGTTAAAGGATTGGCCGGATGCAAAGTTCAATGCATTCAGTGGTGTAATGCTTTGATGGGTCTAGGTAATGAAGGTACATCTTCAGTTCATAGATTTTTTTGGTTAATGGATGATACTAACATTGCACCATATGAGGATTGTTGTACACTAATAGGATCAAGTGAGCTACACTCTTTCCTTAGCTCCTGGATGCAGGTTCATAGAGTATTGATACACATAAGATGGCATGCTTTTGTTCATCATGTACAATGCAATCCTGGAATGATTGTGAGTCAGGGGAGTGGGTTGACAAGTTATCTTACCCCACTTCACACATATAACCCTCCGATGGCATTGGAACTAACATAGATGGAAACATTGGTTGACTTTGACCACATATTAGATATAGTTCAACCAGGTAATATATCTACTTGATTAGTATTTGAAATTCCATATTGTTATCTTACTTTGTCTTGTATTCATAATGTTGACTAATTTCAATAGATATGCTGCACATATAAATGCAGGGCATGTTTATGCAGTTATTGCAGATGAAGACAACGAAGAGGGTGCAGACTATTACTTGTGTCGTTGTGTTGAGGTAAAAAAGAAATTGGAAGCTCCAATTATAGATGGAGAAAACATTGAATACCCTACAGGCTCAGTTGTTCTTGGGCGTGGCTTAGAAGTGCACATAAGAGTGTTAAGCATTGGTTGTTTGAGGACATTGACATGCATCATAAGATTCTTCATTACTCGAACCTTGTTGTGGCATCCAATGTTTGTTTGAGAAAATATGGGGGTAGACCTTTGAACAAGACCTTGTGGAAGGTCTGTGAGTCTAACCATGAGGAAATACTTGACACAATAAAGAGTAGAGCAGATCCAGATGGTTCATTGGATTAATATGTAAGTATATGCACAATGGTTCTTATTAATTTATACTTGTACCCACGTTAATTTGTTTGATGCCAATGCTATCATGTCTTATTTTGCTTTACGTGTCTGTAAGTAACCTGGAAAACATTGAATGGTGTCCCCTTATAGAAAATGCAGATTTATGAGCCATCCAAGAGAATCTCAGGCATAAAAGCAATGCAACATCCCTATTTTGATTATGAAGCCAAATCTCAATTATGATTTTCAACCATTACAAAAGTGTGTGTGAAGCTTGGTGAGGGAATTTCAAGTTATTCATTTGAAGTTAACGTATAAATTGAGCACCTATGATGTAGACATTATAGGAGCATCTCGAATTTCAAGATATTCTAGATTCATGAGAGGTGTTGTGTGCAATAGGTATCTTGGAACTCGCAGTGAAGATGTATGAGCAAGAGTGACTAAGTTGAGAGACTGCCATGCCTATCTGTAAGTTCCTTCCATCTATTTTCATTTCATTTCCTTTTTGGACATGAGTTGTTTCTTTTTATTCTTTTACTTTGCCTATCTATAACTAAACTAGTAAAAATTGTTGGTCTCTCCTCACAAAAAATGCTGATTTTGGAGCCATTGAAGAGAATCTCAGCCAAAAAAGCAATGCAACATCCTTATTTTGATGATCTTGACAAATTTCAATTTTGATTTCAAGCCATTATAAAAGAGTGTGCAAAGCTTTGTGATGGAATCTCAAGTTTCTCATTTGAAGTTAACATCTAAATGAGAACCTATGATGTAGACATTATAAGAGAATCTCGAATGTATGAGTGACATTGTAAAATATCTATGAGAATAGAGTACCTAAGGCATTGTAATGAGATTTACTTGTAATGACATTTACTGAAATAATTAAATTTGGTGTAGGGGCATCGAGGTTATTGAGAAAATTTGGTCCACGAAAATATTTTTAGTTAGTTGTGTTATGAGTTTTGTCAATTGTGTTAGAACTGTAAATTTTTTTAAATTTTCATGGCTGCATATACTCATTAATTCCCAAAAATGCCCATACCATAAGCATAAGAATCTACTTTGCATAACATTTTTCCCATGCTTTAGTTTGTTTTAGTCATTTACTCCCATAGAATTCACCTGACCCTGAGCATTTGAATGTGTAAACCATATCGACATAACATGATGCAGGTCTCACCGATCCATAAAGAATTTTATACTAATGTATGTATTTTTGCAATCTATCAACAAGACATCGGGAATGTCTTACTGATGAGATTTATGTTGAGGATTCACATCGAGCAAACACAATTCATAGCCTCAGTGAAAGAAAGATCCTATGGGCAAGACAGTATGCATCGGGGTGAGTCATATCGAGCCTATTGGTGTCTTACCGATTGAAGACATAGAGATATATCAGCGAGATAAGAGCCATCGGTGTAATGTCCTAGAGCATTCATTTGGTCTCGCCGATAAAGCAAGAGTGGATTCTGTCATTGTCATCGAGATGAAGTCAAGGAGTCTTGCTGACCCCCTATGTCACATCGATGGGATTACATTGGTAATGACTTAGCAATATGCTCAGAGGGAATATTCATCGACAAGACAAGCTTCGTCAGAGAGAGCTAGGAAGGTCACACTGAGTGTTTTTCCATCGGCAGGAGAATTGTTATGTCTCGGCGATCAGAAAATAGACCGAAGGAAATTTCTCGACAAGACACGAAGTAATCTATGGAGCATCTGCCCAACTCACAATGTTACAACAATAGGCTTCATTGGAAAGAGTTAGAGTGTTATACATAAGACCAAAAGGATAACTGTCAGAGAGACATTGAACATCGGTATGACTACAGGATGTCTCAACAGGTGTTTAGCAAACATTGGTAAAGGCCCAAACAAATGGATCGCCTCAGATGTGAATATGAATGGACGTGACTTTTCATGTGGCCAATATATAAATACCCATTTTTGACAGCGAATGAGGGGAAGGAGATAGGGAGTAAAAAATATAGTAGGATACAAAATGTTACAATTTTGAGACTATGATGCATGTTTGAAATAGTGGAGAATTCAATTGAATTCATTTGACATGGTGACATTTTTCTGGTATCAATTATTTTTTGTGTTAATCGGAAGTATTGCTGAAGTTGTCTCCAAGGTTGATGTTTTCTAATTATTTAAATAGATATATCAAGGATATTTTTCATTTTATCAGTGCACACTTGTTGTATCTGTATGGTTGGATTAATTGGTTCTTTCAAGGAGAGATTAAATCCTTTTAGTCAATCATAGTAATTAGGGAATCTCATTTGGATCATTAAGAAGAGCTTGGTAATCACATTCTTGCATGTTTATACAAGTTATAAAATTAAACCTATGTGCCAAACAATTTGAGTATCTACGAGAAAGAAGTTATTCATTTTAGATTTTCATTTGACTTTGTACGCCCAATAAGGCACTAGTCTCTACTATTTCATTATTTAATTTCATTCATTTTTACATATGAACACATTAGATTTTTGCCTTGATATTGCTTATACAATTTATACCACAATAAAATTCATTTATCTACTCCTATTTTCCAGTGTGGGTAAATTGCTTTAGGAAATGAACAAAGGTCAAGTCTGCTTTATTCAAATAGGTATACCCGCCTAGGTCTAGCAGCACCTAAAGAGAAGAAGGTTCAAATTATTTGGCCTTGTCTGTTACCCTGAAATGTTGTGAGAGCTTGGCAACCTCTCGTGGTTCAAACCTGTGTTTCTGAGAGCTAACAAATTGAATAAGGTCATAACACATTCACAATTGATTTATAATGTAATAAGTCATGTTATTTACAAAAATAACAATTAGGCATGATTGGAAAGATGTAGAATCACTTGTAAAAGCTATTTAAAGCCTCTTGAAGGATATTTAAGTCAATAGTTGAATTTGTAGCCTTTTGAAGGTAAATGTTTGAATATGGTTGTAAATGTACTATTAGTGAGATTAAGATTGTTAACTTTCAGAGAGTAGTAGTATTTATGTTGATGAAATTTCCTTTAGATGCAAGGATTCAAAGTACATCAACCATGTTGTACAAATGATTAAATCCCAGAGACAATTTGTAGCAATGAAAGAGTCTGAAAAGGAAGAGAGAGTTACACTGGTGACTCAGGAGAAACTTTAGTGATGCAAAGTCAAGGTGGAGAAGACTTAAACAAATCTTGGAACAACTACCAACAAAAATGCTCCGAAACTGAACAACTACCAACAAAAATGCTCTGAAACTTAAATGTTATTTCATTTGGCCATCTTGGAACAACTACCAACAAAAATGCTCTGAAACTGAACAATTTGGCTTAAATTTTCGAGAATTCCTCTCAAGGACCATCTCATCATCAATATGGCATCTATTCAAACCTCCAACACCATTCCCAAGCCAAACATACAAGGTTTCTTTGCAATTTCTTGGAGATCCTTCAAACTGCCCTACAAAAAGGCTACAAAATTAGTCCTATTTTACAAACAAACTACTCTTTAAACTTCTTGTAACACCACAAGCTCTTGGAAAGTCATCAAATAGGTCACAAAACTCCCAATTCCACAGGTTTTAGAAAAGCACTCAACCTCTAAGCCATAATTGATTAAAACCCTCAATTTTCTAACAAATACGTAGGGTTTTTAGCATCTCACAACTCTAAGGCCTTCCAAACCTCACCAAAGCATCAAACAAGTTTTTTAGGGTCTGCACACACATAATAAACCTTCACCTAGCCTTTAGACTTAGTAGATCTCAAAAACATCACTTTGGTTCCTCCATTTCAAGCCAAAATCTGACATTCTCAACCTAAAACAACATCACCAGCCCTATAAATGCCTTACCATTATTAAAAGAGTTAAGGAAACTTGAAAAAAACACATTGTAAACCATTTTTTTGAGTCATAATTCACCAATGAGAGGAAGGCTCATCACAAAAATTAAAGTAAACTCGCACTCAAGCATTTTGTATTGTGTTGAATAAAGAAAATGATTTTCCTTTCACTAAAAAACAACTAAAAGCTGCTTGATGAATTTATTTTCATAAGAGGCTTGTACTAGTCCGTACATAGAGAAAAGAAACTGAAAACTAAGAAAAATGTTGAAATTCCACAATTTTAGGCATTGTGAAGAGCACCAATCTTCAAAAAATCTATTGATTGAACCCCCATTCAAGCTTGAATGATGTTTTTAATACATTTCAAATAAGAATCATCTCCCTTCAATGTCCATAACTACCTTTGAACCACCAAACCCTTATTAAGCCTACAAATACTAGTATTTATTATTTAAGAATTATTTTGCTTACTAGTTTTTAACATGCAAATTTAATATTATTCTAAAGGCCTAGACCACTTAGGACACCTCCTTATAACATATCCAACCTTAACATTTGTCCAATCTCTAACCTACTCAATTCCCAAAGTATTAAAAGATTGTTCTATTAGAACCTTATTCAAGACAAAAAGACCTCAACATACCAACATTTACCAATTGTTCCTCCTAATTTACCATCAAACAATCACAAATCGAGGGTGAGGTGCGGGTGCTCCCCACCATTCAACCTTCAAAAATAAAGTCAATTAATAGGGTCATGTATCACCGATCGAGCTACATTTGGTGGAAGAGGAAGAAAGATGGTTGGAACTCTAGAGGCCCACCATACTAGATGTTGGTATTGAACCATCAGAGTAGAAGAGAGATCTGATATCATGTATCAAAACATTAAGCATGCATTATTCCAACCAACAGAGAAGGAGATGATTACTTTGCTTCATTTTCATTTGCATAAGCATATCAAGGCATGGGAACCAAGAAGACCAAGGATCTCTAGTTTTATGTGGAGGTAATAGATGTGGTCCAAAATTTAGGAGGGTCAAGAAGGTGAATGTATGATCTTGATGAAATTAAGGAAGAACAACAAGAGAGGGACAGGAAAAATAAAATCAATACAAAGTTTCAAGGTTTTGTCAAGCGAGTAAGAGAGCTATGGGAGCAGCCTCATCTAAAAGATTTTAAACTAGACTTTGATATGTACCATTTAGAGAGCTTGGTTTTCATGGAGTTCCTTTCAAAGCCTCTTCTTTTATTATTCTTATGGTAAACTGATTGGTAGAGTTGGTGGAATTACTTTTCTTAGTAGTAATCGCTATTAGTGAGATTGAGTTTGTTAACCTTGAGAGAGTAGTACTTGGGCAAAAGGAATTTGATATGGCTATTGCTTTCAAAGACTTAAAGCAGGATGTACTCCACATTGATGCCATTCCTCAATCTTCACTTGATGGCATCAAGGAATGAATGAACTCCATGGTTATAAAGTATTATGAAAGTAGAATGAACTTGTACTAGTAGCCAATTTTGAAGACTATTACTAATGATTCAAAGCACATCAACCATCGCAGGTCAGACATGATTAAATCCCAAAGATGATTTTGTAGCAATGAAAGAGTTTGAAAGGCGAGAGCGCATTAGTGAAAGCCTAGCTTTTCAAAACAAAGCCAATAATGGTAGATGTGATGGGGCCAACATTTGGTGAAGGAGGAAGAAAGATGATTGGAACTCCGGAGGCCCACCATATCGATTCGAGACCAACCATGAGAGAAAAGAGAAAGTTGATATCATGTATCAAAACATTACATGTATTCTTCCATCCATTGGAGAAGGATGATTACTTGCTTCCATTTTCATTTATTACAACCATATCACATGGGAACCAAGAAGACCAAGGATGTCAAGTTTTATGTAGGTAATGGATGTGGTCCAAACTTATGATGGGCAAGAAGGTCAATGAATGATTGTTAACCTGAGAGAGTATTTATGGGGAAATTTCCTTTAGATGCAAGATCAAAAGTAACATCAACCACGTGGCGCAAATTATTAAATCTAGAGATGATCTATAGCAATGAAAGAGTCCTAAAAGGCGCATTGTGAGCAACACTCAGACTTTAGGAGAAAATTCAGCTTTATAAAAAAAAGTCAATTAGGTTGGCAGATGTGTGGATCGGGCCAGCATTTGGTGGAAGAGGAAGAAAGATGACTGGAACTTTGGAGGCCCACCATACTAGATTTTTAGATTCAACCATGAGAGTAGATGAGAGAGCTGATATCATGTATCAAAACATTAAGCATGCATTCTTCCAGCCAACGGAGAAGGAGATGATTGCTTTGCTTCATTTTCATTTGCATAACCATATCAAGGCATGGGAACCAAGAAGACCAAGGATGCCAAGTTTTATGTGGAGGTAATGGATGTGGTCCAAACTTTAGGAGGGACAAGAAGGTCGATGCATGATTTGTGTAGGAGTACCATCAAGGCAAATAAGGAATAGAATATCATCAATTTACTAAAACTGGCCCGAACTTGTACATTTGAAGGTTTTGAGTCAATAAAAATGGCTTTTTGACCCATTCCTCTTTCTATAGCCTCTATAACTTGAGGAATGGGTCTTCACTAACATTATTAAAGTGTGGGAATGATGTGTTAGTGTTGGAGAGGTCTAAAAGTAAGATGGGTGTGAAACCCATGTGTGTATAAGTGAGTTTTCTTTAAGAAAAATGGTGGTTTTGAAGAGTTAAATTGTGTTTTTGTGTAGGGAAACATTATTTTATGATTTTTTGAGCTTGTGTAGGTTATCACAAACTTTTTTGAGTAATTTTTAGGTTGTGGTTAGCTTTGGAAGTATCATTTTCAATAAACCCTGTGGTTTAGGCTAGAGGG